>QGED01000056.1:0-89949 GCA_004367475.1 Fusarium camptoceras | reverse complement strand
TATCCGACATGTCCAACATACCCCCCATACCCATCGCGCCTCCCTTGTTCGCCATACCCAAGCAACCATTCTTTGCCAGCAGAGTACAAAAGAATTTGTTCATCACCCTCCCACCCCACCAAAACCCTCCCACCGACCAAAACTTCCACGCCGTCAATCTCGCAACATCCAACGACCACACACCGTGGAATCCCAAGATCGAGATCTTGGAAGCGGTGAGCGACAGGCCTTTTTGCCAGTGGGTTGATATTACGGGTGTCCGTGACCAAATGTGCTCCTACTTGGCGCGTAAAGCTTTCCCGCCGTATTCTATCGAGGCCTGTCGGGTAAAGGGGGAGCAGAATGTTAGGCTGATGGTGATTGTTCACAGGGATGATTGGCATCTGGCATCTGTTTCGGACGAATCCATGCATGAGTCTCCTGACGCGCTTGGTGCCCTGCTTAAGGCTTTGGGGATTGATGATGTTGATGTTGAGCTCTGGGAGACGGACTTTGATTTGGTGGTTGTTTAGGTGGAAGTCATGAGTTACGTTTTGCCCCAAGTATTCAATGTACTTGAGAGATGGATATATAGAATGTCTTAAGTAGTTCAAAATGGCTTCTGTTTGTTAGATTACTATAATAAAAGAATGAGACTATTCCACATCCGGCTTGACTGATCTTGTGAGCTTTAATGTTATTGGTTGGTGATCGTGTCAAAGGGCTGAAGATGACAAGAAAACAGTGGGTCTGCTCCTCAAGATGAACGCCTTGTCTATTCTTCTGTCCATCTTCGTACAGTCATCGCATTATTCTTAAGGTTCAGACGTTGAAATGGATAACGAACATTCCTTATTCCCAGGGATCGACTTCGTTGATCTAGATGATATCCTGAACCAGCCTGTAGACTCGGCGACAGTCGACCTTCCATTCTCGTGGGACATTGATGACAACATCGATCCTCAGCAACCCAACTCTCCTCCGACTTTCAGAGATATCAGCAATGTTAGCAATGTTCATCCCATTAGCATCGCTCAGCCTCCAGAACAATTCAACAGCTCAGTCGCCCCCGACCCTAAACCCCTCACCTACCAGCCCAAGCCAGGAAAACGCCTCTCCCTGATCTCCGTCCGTGTCCTGAACAAATGGCTCTCATCACACACACACCACCCATATCCCACCGTCGCAGAAGTCGAATCCATAATCCGACAAACAGGTCTGAGTAAACAACAGATCCTTAATTGGTTCGCCAATGCGCGGCGACGGAAGAAATTTGAGAGGGTGGAAACGGATCAAAGTTCGGCATCATCGGAGGCGAGTCCGAGAGATATTCCTCTTCCAAGACCGTCGACGCCGTTTGTTGGGCAAAGTCCGTTGGAGAGGTGGAGGAACTCGCCGCCTGAGGATGAGCCGTCTAGTATGGCTGCTATCGCGAGGGCAGTTTCTGCTGAGGGGCATACAATGGAGGGTGGCCGGATGAGGGCTAGGCATGCATCTTCGGCGGCAGGGAGTTGGGCTGCGAGTGCCGAGACATCTGACTCGAGTCGAAGTTCGCACGTCGGCTCTGATGGCTCACTGGAGTCACTGCGAAAGGTGACCAAAAAGCGAAGACGAGCTGGGCCACGAGGCAGACGCTACGACACAAGACAGCTTGCCCAAGTATGTCATCGATTTCAGTGTACGTTCTGTACGGAAACATTTAAGCTGAAGCACACTTGGACACGACATGAGCGAACACAGCATCTCTCGCTTGAAAACTGGGAATGTTCACCTCTTGGCCCGACAGTTCTAAACGAACAATCTGAGCCAACCTGCGTGTATTGCGGTATTGTGGACCCAGAAGCCAGCCATTTTGAGACTCACAACCATGAACTTTGTAAGAAGAGGGAAAGAGGTGAACGAACGTTCTACCGGAAGGATCATCTGCGACAGCACCTTCGACTTGTTCATGCGTCCGAGTTTAGGAAGTGGCCAATGGAAGATTGGAAGTTCAAACATGAAGATGTGGTATCTAGATGTGGCTTTTGCGATACCAACATGACGACTTGGTCTGAGAGGATGAATCATCTAGCGGAGCACTTTAAAGAGGGTATGACGATGGCTGATTGGAAGGGGAATTGGGGGTTTGATGCTTCTACTCTTGACATGGTCGAGAACCACATGCCTCCTTGTAAGCACTTTTTCCTGTTCATGGGAATTCTTACTTATTGATCACAGACCTCATCGACTACGAGCGCAACTCCCCCCTCCCATTCACAACCTCCCAAGGCGCCCCCTACAGCTCAACAAACGCTTTCGAATTGCTCCAACTAGAGCTCGACTATTTCTACTCCAACTACCTCGATACACACCACACGATCCCCAGCCCTGGAACCCTTCATCTTGAAGCATGCTGCATAATCTTCGGCGCCGAGATGTCTTCCTCCTCAACAACGCAAGCATCATCCTGGTTACGAGATCTAATAATGGGTACGGAGCACATCACTGCAAAAGCTAGGATGACACCCATGAAAAGCGCTGCAAAATCGCGGTTTACTGAGTTGAGGATTCATAGTAAGAAGGATATTTTTGAACATTGCAAGCTTGAGAGTGGGTTAAGAGAGTATGTTGATATGCTTAGGCTGTTAAGTTTGGAGGTTGGGGATGAGGAGTTGCAGAGGGAGGCTTGTGAGATTATAAGGAATATGGGCAATACTTCGCCTATGTTCACGGGGTTGCTTGTGGGGTTGGTTAATTCGTCCACAAGATGGTTGGTGCCGTTTCGGTTACGTGCTGGACTGTCTGTCAATGGCAGCGAGCAGCAAGATAACCCGTCACAGTTCGATGTCCTGCCTTTCTTCGGAAATAACGCTCACGACAGCCTCTCTCACAACACCCTTACACTAAACCCCATCGCGCTAGACCAAAAGATTGTTTCTCTCAATGATGGAAACATGTACAGGGGTCTCACGCGAGATCTGACTCGCTATGTTGCGCGCACCATTTCGCCGTTGAACCCAACGAGTCATGTCCCGACGGATGAGGAATTACAGTACCAAGCGCGATGGATCATGTACGACAGGCACGTATTCCTACACCATTCATCGCTTATGATAGCTAACATTTGATACAGCCATGACGTGTGGAATCAGACACCGGCCGATAATGCGAATTGGCTGGCAGAGTTCAAGAAGGAATCTGGTCTGTTTAGATAGCCCTCGGCAATTGTCTTGGGTAGTATTTGCAGAACTCTGATAGCCGAGATACCGAACGACAGCCGTAGATCACTATTCTTGTCTTAGGAGAAGCCAAGGAATCTAGACTTTATAAACGCATGATGTATTGCTTATGCCCATACCTGTCATCTCGGACTTATCTGATCTAAGTAATCCCTTCATCAGATAACATTTCGTTCTCACGTGAGGGTTTATTCAGTCAATTAATCCCTCAAAGTTAATCCGGCAAAGTACGGACTTCCTAACCGGAAACCTTCATCGCTTGAAACCGAGCGTCTGGAACAGCCAGTCAAACGAGCCCCGTCTTCGGCATCCCACCCACTCCCAACACGTTTTGAGACATCCCACAATCTCGTCGGCCGCTCTTACGGCATAGGAAATCTTATTTGAAGCTTAATCCCCACATCAATGCAACGCTCAACAGTCTCGATTTAACCTTGTGGTCCAAGGGTCCACTAGCTACTCTTCTTCTGGAAATGCGCCGTGACTAGTTTCGGTAGTTCAATCCATTCGCCGGGATGAGGAACAAACCAGACATGCTTAACGGGGAAAAGCTTTTCCTAGTAATCTGATCATCTTATCTTGGGTGATTGATAAACTCTGCTTTTCCCTGATTGATAACTTGGCTGCGTCTTTTGTTTCTTGGCCTTCGTAAAGTATTCATTCACGACACGATAATTTGTCACGATGGAGTCAAAGGGCGGTTTTGTCGCCAGCGCGCGTCGTATGTATGCATTGTCAATGATATTGGATTGGGACTAACAATAATAGACTTTTTTGTTGGCAGTTCTGCCACGTCTCAAGAGGAGAGGAAGCTCATTAGAAAATTAGGTATGTGCACATGTAATAACTTCCGATTCACACAGCTGACTTTATCACAGATTTTTTCATCTTGGTATGAGCTTCGAACATCAAAATGGGGAATGAACTGACAAATTGTAGACATATTGCTGTCTCAGTTACTTCTTCAACTTTCTTGGTAAGTTGTTCTTCATTCACCGAACAAACATAGCTGACACTGCTTAGATCGCGCCGCCTTTGCCAATGCCTATGTATGTTCGCCTGGACCTGAGATATAACTCTATTAACAAAACAGGTTGCCGGTCTTCGTGAGTCACTCAACATGACTGGCTATGACTACAACAAAGTGCTCTCCGTCACCACCGCTGGGTACGTACTATGTTCAATGTCGAAGGGCTTACCTCTAACTCATCCAGAATGGCAATTGGCCAGCTCCCCAACGGTATCATCATTCAAAAAGTCAAGCCTCGCATTTGGCTTCCCTCCATGGTCGTATTCTGGGCCGCCATGACCGTACGTTCACCGCAATCCACCCACTGACACATTCTAACACACACCAGATGCTCAGTGCCGCAGTCAAGAACGTCACTCAACTCTGCGTCCTGCGCTTCTTCCTTGGCCTCGCAGAAGCAAGCACGTACTCTGGCGCAATGTACATTATTGGCGCCTGGTACAAGCCTGAAGAAATCCAGAAGCGAACAGCTCTTTTCGGTGTGTCTGGTCAGATTGGAACCATGTTCGCTGGTGTAATGATGACTGCTATTCATAAGGGTATGAGGGGAATGGCTGGCTTGCAGGGTTGGCAGTGGGTGTTCATCATTGGTAAGTAAAAAAACTTGGTCGTGAAGCATTGAGCTGACCTGAAAAGATGGAATCATCACTCTGCCCATCGCTGTGTTCGGCTTTCTCTACTTCCCCGATACGCCTGAGAATACCAAGGCTAGTTATTTGAATGAGTCGGAAAAGAAACTCGCGCTTAGCAGAGTTCCTCGTATTGCTGAGGGTGGACACAATATCATGCCCATGTCGCTCATCAAGCGAGTCTTTCTTACTCCTATGTTGTAAGTCGCTTAAACCCCAAATTCTCGGTCTTTGCTAATGGTCTATCAGCTGGATTCTCTTTTTCTGGTCTCCTGTCTGTGCTTCCACTGAAGGCTTTCCCTTTCAGAACAGTTTCCTCCTCTGGTTGAAGTACTACAACGACAAATTCTCACAGGTCCAGATCAACACTTATCCCCTCGGCGTGCAAGCCGTCGGTATCCTCGCAAATATGCTTGCAGCATGGCACATGGACGCCACCGGTCAGCGCGTCCCCATGGCGGTCGTCTGCGTCATTCTTCAAATCGTCGTGGGATCCATGCTGCTTGTCAAGAACCTCTCCATGGGCGCTACCATGTTTGCCTTTTACTTGGCGGGTTCGGCGTATATGGTCAACCCTCTCATCTTTGGTTGGGCGAATATTATTCTCCAACGAACAGGTGATGATGCTCTACGAAGTATCACATTGTACTGCATGAACATTGGTTCTATGTCCATGTGGACGTTCTGGGGTATTGTCTTTTACAGTGCGGCTGATGCGCCTTACTGGAAGAAGGGTGCTATTGCGCTTTTGGGTGGCTGTGCTGTTATGTTCTGTTACATGTGGCTTGTTGTCTACGTAAGTCTCTTGTTTGAAAATGTGAGAACGGTTACTAACACAATCCAGGTTGACAGGAAAACGATGAAGAAGTATGGCGACGGAATGGCAGAGAATGCGGAGGAACCTCTCGAGGTTAGCGAAAATGAGAAAGAGACCAATACCCCTGTGGTCACGGAAAAGAAGTCCACCAGTACATGAGTTGTGATTGGGAGACATGTATCTTAACTCTGGGCAGGAAAATGGTGGTCGGTTGAATTTTGAGTGGGCAGAGAACAGCCCGTTTAATGGCTGCAATTCTCTATATGCTCGATGAATCAATGTTTAATATCATGCTTTTCATGACGAACGGCGATTCTGTAGTGGCGTATCGCCCGATACCGTATTAAGCTCTGCTTGTTCAGTCTAAACAATGCTCCAAAAGTTCTTGCTGATCGTCTTACCAGATATTGAGCAGCCAAAACGAACCAAGAAGCTGAGGAGCAGGACTAACGCTCACCCATCACCTAAGGAGAAGAAGTCTATTAGTATATCTGTTTGATATGACAGATTTACTGGTCACTTGCACGGAGTTGATGCCTGTCGAATGCAGGTGTTGTCCAACTGAACGTCAACTTGAATCAGCTCGCAGGTCACCTGTTTCCCACAACAGCAAGAAAAACAGAACTACAGTAACAGACAGATTGATCTCAAACCACTCTCAGCTGTTCTGGTATGACCCTGTTCAAAATTATTATAAGTTTTTCGTTTTTTCCGCAAGGTTCAAGCTTTTCCCTTCTTCTCCATCCATCATCAGCTTACAGCTTTTGACACTTGCTACCACTCTTCCACTCACTTCTCACAACCTTTTACACACCTTTTCCACACCACTATCAACACAATGGATTCACTCGTGAATTCCACTAAGCGCCTCCTCGGCAAGGTCTTTGCCAAGAAGACCCCCAAGGAGGTCGCTGATAAGCGAAAGAAAGAAGCCGCCAAGCTCAAGCGAAAGGCGACCAAGGCCAAAGAAAAGCAGGCCAAGCGTGCGCTCGAGCGTAATCGACGGGACGCCCGGCTCCAGAGAGAGAAGCAGTATCACTGTTACGGCGTTCCCGACAGCTACAATGGCTAAGCTGGTGATTGGCCAGACAGGTGAGTAGGGGGAGTTGCGACAGTTGCGGGCAACTGAGGGGGAGACAAAGGTGAGATGTTAGAGTCATTGACCTGGCAATTGACCAGGACAGAGGAGTGGCAGAGGATGATTTAGCAGTTGCAGGCAACTGAGTATATAAAAAGATAGAAAGCAGAAAATTGACGTTTGATATTTTCTGGCGAAGACAAGTTCCACCTGTGATATGACAAGATGAAAATGCAGTTAACCAAGACCCTTATGATGAACGTTCCATGGCCATACCAAAGATCATCGGGTAAACCGGTCCAGTCGGAATTGATCAAGAGCTGTATCCGTCTCCCCCGTCAGGATCTGTTCACTAACCAACTGCCCAACGATAGCCGCATTAGTCACCCCGGAGTGCATGACCGCCACACTGACATTATCCAAACCCGTTGCCCCAATAATCGGAAGACCGTCTCCTGGTGTGGGTTTATTTCCGACCGTGAAGTAGTCAAACTCGAGTTTATCACCCCCCACCAGAGTGTCTTGTAGAACTTTAAACACCTCTTGTGCCGTTTTGTCGGGATCATCACCTGGGTCGTCACCCGGGTTTTCACATCCCGCTCGGATGACGCCGTCTTTTGTCTGGCGCATGTAGAGATACTTTGAGTTGACGAGGCTTTGTAGTACCTGGTGACCAATAGGCTTGGAGTTGACTATCAACGCTGGTACCGAGCGAATTGGAATGGTGATGTTCTCGGTTGCTAGCAGAGGCACTGTTCCAAGGCCTGCTGCAACGACAATGTGGTCGCCGTGTACTTCCTCTCCGGAGTCCAGGATGACTCCGGTAGTACGACCATCTGTCTTTAGAAGCATCTTTGCGGTAGCTTTGATGACTTTCGCGTTCCCTTTCGCCTCTGCATCGGCAACCATCTGCTGAGCTGCGACATGAGCTTCAATAGCACCCTCATCAGTATAGTAAAATCCCCAGTCCGCAATGCTCTCTGCCTTGATCCCAGGTTCTTTGGAATTAATTTCATCCCCCGTCAAACGCATGACACCATATCCCCAGCCCGTCAAAGCAACCTGTTTATCCATCAAAGTCTCAAACGGCTTGTGCCAATTTACAGACCCAGTCCATGTAATGGGCAGACCCGGAAGCTCACGCTCAATTTCCTTCCATCGCTTCAAGGACCGGACTCGAAAATCGTAATAAGACCTGTCGCTGACTGAACCCGCATTTAACCAAGCGAAAGAAGCCGAGCTGGCTGGTCCACCAATATCTTCAGCAATGATTGTTACCTTGGTGCTCTTTGATAAATGCCATGCGATGGACGCGCCGACTATTCCTGCGCCGATGACGAGGACATGGGGTCGAGGAGGATGAGTCATTTTGTACCCTCGAGGACTCGATGAGAGAGGCTTTCAGACAAAGAGTCGACAAGGTGGATGCAAGAACACGATGACTGTTCAAGTCACACTGACCCCGCCTTTACTGAGTCATCAAAGTCACACAAAGAGCCAGAAAGCATGACCAGAAATAACATCGTATTTTACAAAAAAGAAAAGAATAATAAGAATTTAACAGCAAACAACGCAATATTCAGTAAAAAGTAAATGAATGGCAAAAGAAACTCCCCCGGGAAGGCTCGAACTTCCGATCTCCCGATTGTCTATGAATAACAGTCGGACGCTTTAGCCAACTAAGCCACAGGGGATAGCTGATTGGATATTCAAAGAGCTTATTATTCAATAATATATCGGCACATCAACTTTTTCGTTGAATCGATTGTATCTCCTCAATTCTTGCCTGCCCAATTCCCTGAGTGGCTGGATTTCCGAAACCTTTGGATCATATAATTCAAAGAGCGCATCCGAAAATAGGACTGAAGTACAGCAATCACAAACAGCAACCTCAAATGTAATATAAAAACAAATATTTTAAATTCAAAAACTCAAATACAACCAAGCTCAGCAATGCAAAATTAATGTCAGCCCGAACATGCCATCTCAAAGCTCTCGTCTACTGCACAAAGTTTCCGTTATTCGCAATCAAATTCGCCGCACCCTTCAAATTCCCAGAAACCTTCTTCGCAGTACTGACCTCCTTCAACCACGCAGTGATATCCCCAACACCCTCAACTTCTTCAACACTCATAGCATAGAGCACCAAGCCTGAAACATAAGGCGCAGCCATAGAAGTTCCATCATCCGCACGAGACTGCGTATTAGACTTGTGGCCCGCTGACATAATGTCAACTCCCGGCGCCATGATTTTAACCACCTTCCCATAGTTGGAAAAGTCGGCTACCTTCCAGTTTTCATCGATGGCGCCGACAGTGATGGCTGTGGCTGCTGAGCCGGGTGAGTCTTTGCCTGCATCTCTGTTGTCGTTGCCGGATGCTGTGACTGTTACGACGCCTTTCTTTGATGCGTTGTCAACGGCTTTGTTAAAGGCAGTGGACTTTTCGCCGCCGAGAGACATGTTAATCACGGCTCTCCATGTACGATCTCTCTTGATAATGTCGTTGACCGCCCAGTTAAATGCGTCAAGGACGATGGAAGTATCACTGTCATCACCCTTAAACACCTTGAGGGCAAGAATATTTGCCTTCTTGGCAACGCCGTAGGTCTTTCCGCCGATGATGCCGGCGACGTGAGTGCCATGGCCATCAGTGTCGGCGTTTTCGCCTTTCCAGTTTGTCCAAGCGGCTTTGGCACGTCCACCAAATTCATTGTGGGTGATTCTGACTCCGGTGTCAATGACATAGGCATACATGTCGGTGCCGGCATAGTTGTCGTAAATGTACTCTTTGAAACCCTTCTTTCTGTGCGAGATTGTACCAAGACCCCATGTTGACTTCTTCTGGGTGACTTCATCTCTCTTCTCAAGATTGTTATCTCTTTTGACGCGAGATATCTTCCAGACGCGGTTGGGTTCAACAGCAAGAACCTAGCAAGTCAGCTTCATTCTTCACACCAGGATGTATCTCTTACCTCAGGACTTTTTTTGATCTCTTTAATGGTAGCACTATCAAACGTTCCCGCATAACCTTGAAAGCCGGACTTGCTATCATAGGTCTTTTCTACACCAAGTTCCTCACGCTTTGTCAAGCTTCGCTTGTGGACGTCCTTGACCCATTTAAGATGGATTTTGGCCTTGACAGCGTCAATCTCAGGCTTCAGAGTGATGATGTAACTGTCTGGGATGATGGCGCCGGGCTCGGCAAGCGGTGCAGCGGGGGCAGGAGAGGCGAGACCACATCCCAAAAAGAGGGACACTGCCAGAGCGATGTTCTTGAAGTTGACCATGATGAAAGATGAAGCTGATGAATCAAATTAAAAAGCCTAATTCGGGGAGTCAAGAGGGCAATATTTATACTCATTCGCTTAACATGTAAATCACATAACGATCGCATTACGGTGCTCAGATAATAGCGTTTATCACAATTATGATCTTCACTAGCTCTCCCCACTTGCACGTTGTACCTGACTGTACCTGAAAACGCAGCCACTCAACCCTTATCTGCATCAAACTTCAACTAAAATACAAAGGGCTGTCACTAAATGTTCGTAAACGGACAGTGGCTGAATCTAGATGTGGCTGGACTTGCCATAAAAAGACACCAATTCCAGTGCCTTGGGACGCTATCGCTCTTTTGGGGGGAGGAAGGATCGGGTGAGACCAAATCTGGCTGGCTAAGACCTCACCTTTGAGGGGAGAGGGCGCGTTGACGAACTTTAAAAACGATAGAGCGGTGATGCGATTGAGCCATGTTTCAGTGGTGCCTGGTCCCTGGCGAAGGGATGCGATAGGAGGAACCAGAGAGGCAGACCATGTTCTCGAACAATAATGCTTGGGTAGTGTCCATTGTCAATGCAGGTCAAAGACATTGATCGTCGGCGATTGTCTACCCATCACACACTTCATAATGTCTAAGTCTCATGTATCACGCATTCCATCATCGATTTCAGCTCCCAAACGGGCTTTATCTCAGGCGGCCTCGTCTTGCTAAATCGCATAGCTACTGCGTCGATTTCTGAAAACAGACAATTACTGAAACTACTGGGGAGCCACAGCAGCTACTGGTTGGTGAATGGCGGGTCTCATGTCAGCTGAAGCCATTCCAGGGACGCACCTTAACTACCAAGGTTTGGATCTAACAGCCACGATAGCTCCCCTGCGTTAGTTCCGGGCACTTATCAGATCCGTTACAGCATAGCTTAACGTGCTAGCTTTGCAAGTGGTGCATGGAGGGTTACCATCTCAAAATAGCACCATAAATCGTCCCTTCGCCGAGTCTCTCGACCCTAGACAAATATCAATGGCTGCAGACTTTCTCCAAGTATCTCTGTTTATCGCGCATTCTGGATCAGATTGAGGCTGGGTGAAGAGTCTGGATCCGGCGGTTGAGGAAACGTTGGCCCTTTGGCCACATACTTGCGAGCTACAAACAAGCTTAAGTAATGCAAGGACCCCGGAGGCGTTTAGCTATTGGATGATTGATGTCCAGGCAAGAACGCCGGAGACTCGAATGCCGCTCAACTTCTCGGGCAGGGAAGTCTTAGAGGGTCTAGCTGCAGGGACCATTCAGTCACAAGACTTTGACTACTTTCCAATGCTTGAAACACGGCTTTGAGCGCAAACCTCCAGACTCATGACCGGCAGTCCAGGCTGTGTCGTTGAGGCGGCCCAGCTCGTTCATCTCTGAAGGCTTTAGCTTATAGACTTGAACCCACCAGCAAATGTGGAACCTGGAGATGAACCCAAATTTTCCTGTCCGGGCAAAAAGATTCTTCATGCGAATAATGTAAGCAAGAAGACTTGAGGTAAAGATAGGGAAAGCAAAAAAATGGAGAAGTTCCCCGAAACCTGGATCGAACAAGTGACCTTTCGATGACATATAACAATTACAGTCGAACGCTCTTCCAGCTGAGCTATTCGGGGACAAGATCATGTGATTTGCTTGCTACTTTGCTAACACAACACAACAGTACCGACTTGCAACCAGAAATCCATTGCCAAAGGCTTGTAGCCGTAGCGCTGGAAGAGTCCGAGTGGTCGCGAAAAGTCTTGTGCTGGCTCTACTATTGATCTTTGACATCAGAGGTCCTCCTGGTGGGTCGTCGCAGTCCAGCGTCAGTCACTAAAAGTCTCCTTGTCACAGCGTAATGGCAGTTTGGGTGATTGCACCAAGAAAAATGATAGATTTCCAATTAAAAATAATGAAGGTCAAGAATATTATACAAACAACAGTCATAAAAATCCACTTGGTCCATAATTTCAGCCTTCCATCTCAACCGCCTTGAACTCATACTCGCCAGGCTTCTCCGCCGTAGGAACATACCTAATCTGAATGGACCTACTGTCAGCCTCACTCACACTAACATTCCTAGTAGCCTTCGCGATTGTAGAAAAGGTCATGACGCGCTGCGCGTTCGTTTCATCACTCATCATAGCTTGTATACCAAAGTAAACACCGGTCGACGCAATGATGAAGGATACGGTGTACACAGCTACAAGGACCGACCATCCGTAGTCGAAGAAGTTGGACTCGCGGCGCCGTTCACACTTGTACTTTGGACCGTCGTTGCCAGTGCCAGAGAGTTTGGAGGGGTCCGCTGCCCAGGCGACAACCAAGAGTTGGGGGTCTGATAGCAGAGAGATGAGGAGATCTTCGTAGACGCGTTCAACTTCACGTTGGAAGTCCCGGATCGGAAGACTTTCATGTCGATCGAGAAGATTGGTACTTGAGATGGCTGCATTTACTTTGACTTCAGCACCTTGGACCGTTATGTTACCGGCGAGCATCTCTCGAAATCTTAGCCCGAGACCGTGGAAAGCGGCGATACGGCGATATCTTGCGTAGTCCTGGCGAGGACTGACGTAGTTTGTCTTTGGTTCTGCCACGTTTCCATCGGCTGTTCCGTCAGTTGGCTCGCTGGTCCAGCTACTCCATTGGGTGTCTATGATCTTTCGTTTGTAGTCGCGATCGGCGATGTGGTAATTCTGAAACCCGGCTGTATAGTTGAGTGTAACGGTGTAATTGACTTCCCAATGGTCGCAGGCGAATATGATTGGGGTGTAATCGTCATTCCATCCATCGGCTGACTTATTCCTGGCGTGTTTTACGCTATAATCTTGGACCTCTGCGTACCCAATCCAGATACTCGGCTCGGTCCTGAAGACGCCGAGGTTCTTGGGAAAGTCCGGGCCATCTTCCTCTTGAGGGATGCCACCTTCAGTGAGGTTTTTCATCTGTTCGGGCATGTAATCTCCTAATCCGTTATTGGCAAGATAGGTGTTGATGCCAGCAGGAACAAAGGTGCTCAGGTTGAATGGTGGGTCAGCAATCCCAAAGTCCTTCATCTTAGACCCAACTCCATCCGCAAGCTTTTCACATTGATATCCAGGTCCAACAAAATGGATAGTTGTAAGGCAATCCCAACCGTCTCCGCATATCTCTTTCGAGATGTTAGCCTTGTAGATTGTCTGGCCGCTGGAGAACACACCAGCGGCGATGCGGTCCAACGGAGGCGATGGACTGGTGTAGTACTCGAAGATGTTATCGTTGTTGTCAGCGTCGGGGTTCTGATTTCCTCCCTTTGCTGTGACATTGTAGGAAGAAAGAGAAAGGCCATTCATGGTCTCTTTGTCAGCTCTCTTGTTGGTCAAGTAGCTCTCCTTTGCCTCATTGGCAAAGTTCAAAGTGCGGACTGAAGGACAGAGCCCGTCCACAACCCTCTTGCCGGGGACGACGTACAAAGTCGCTGAGGTCAGGATGATGACGACAGGGCTGAACCACATATAGAGAGCAAGAAACATAGCAAACCAAGACTTGGCCCAGGCTTCGCGATTGAAAAGCTCCATAAGGTTGTGAGTAGCACCGAATAGAGAGTCAACGGCATGGATGGAAAACCCCTTCTGGCCGACAGCTCTCCATGCTACCTGCTGATGAGCCATGAGCGCAGCAAGAAGAAAGTTTGCGTTAGCGATGAACGAGATCAGCTGACCCGCTCGGAGCATCCATTGTTGGTCCACTGCTTCGCGACCGTCGAGATGGTTGTAGAACAAATGATGGCCTGCAGCAGCAGTGACGCCGATCAACAGACAAACAATCATGGACCACTTGCTCTTCATCACTCTGTACAAGAGCGGTCCTTTGTGATAAGACGTTTCGGGTGGTTGGTCAACGACGTGGGCATGAGGGGCGGTCTTATCCTGAGAGGTGATAGCAGGATTGTTTCCCATATGACCTATGTAGCCATCGAAGGCACGATTGTAGCCAGGGCTATCTGGGATGTTGGGGCTCTGTGGGTCAGGCCATGTTGATACGGTGTGACGGTATGTCGCTTGAGAGTTGCGATCCGGCGATATGGGGTCCGTAGATGGGAATTGGCCAACAGAGGGCTGCGGCGACACAGCATATTGTTGCTGCTGCTCTAGAGGAGACTGCTGGGGATACGCGTAGGAATGGTTCTGTTCTCGTGGAGATTGTTGGGTATACATGTAGGATTGTTGTTGCTGGGGAGGGGACTGCTGAGAATAAACGAAGGGCTGGTTCTCTTCATGACCTGCTACGATTTTGTCTACCATTGCACCGGTATTGTCCATAGGCACCACAGAGTATGCAGGCAATTTTGACAAGACGAAGACTTTGGAGGCCCGTTCTGCGGCCATCGGGGGTCAAGGCCGTAAAGAATTATTTGTAGGAAGCAGTGGCAAGAGACAACCAACCTAAGACATCTTCCTTATTCTCTCCCAAGCCTCCACATTCACTTCGCATTTGCTGTGCTGCAAAGCCAAGAAAAGTAAGCTGCATTTGCATGCATACACGAACGCCTGGTATTCGGTCACTCGCTATTCTGTGACACCTCCCAGCTCCGGGATCCTAGCTGGCAGGTTGTCTGAGCCACATCCATGTTTGTAGAGTTGGTCCCCATCTCGGCGAACCAACGAGTATTCGTTTCTGAGGGCAGGGAAGAGCGAAGATGTGCAAGACGCAGCGATGCTGCCGCGTCATCTGGCTGTAAAAGCCAACTTCATGGGGACACGAAGGTGGTCAAGGAAGGGTAATACCTAGGTCCATGTAACTGGAGAACGTCGGAGCAAAACGTTGACCAGATTAGTGAACATCGAATAGCGGCTGAAAACGATAACCCTAGTTCGATAATCTCATTTAGCAGAGGCTAGCAACGCCTGACTCTACACATATCCACGGTGGGATTTCAACGCCTGTACAATGCACACGAGCTGAACATTTAGCTTCGTAGGGCTTAAAACAAGGCTTTGAGCAGGTTCGACGACTGGGCAGAATGAGGGCTCGAATTTCAATAATCTTGGCTTTCAGGCTGCCAAGAGCTCACGACGCAAGCTAGCAGAGCCTGATTATATACGTAGTGCCATCTAACTCCGATGGTCATTGTAGGCTTGAATGAGGCTTAAACATGGCTGTCAGATTGGTCAGGACCGAATCGGCGATCGAAGTTAGCGCAGCCTGGTTATATACGTATTCACGTCTGGACCCCAAGTCTGCCTTTTGTGCAGTCGGGTCGTATTACGCTTTTCAGCAATTACTTGAACCATAGAGGTGGAGGTGGCAAGAGCTTACACTCCAACTTGGTGGGCACACGGGTGTTGATCTTTCTTTTTCTCGTTACCCGAATAGTCGGGAACAAAATTACATCTGGCTTTGCTTTTTATTCATTCATTCGTTCTTTCGTTCATCACTTTCAATTTTTTCTCACAGCCATCTTTGCTACGTATAGCAGGGGGTCGCTGAGAAAAGAATTGATCATTGAGTCGCACATGAAACGTACTTCTCTCCCTGAGCAATTTGTGTGTAGCGCTAAGTGACTTTCTTATTACCGTTCTCTTTCTTACAATTGGAATCGTAACGGCTCAGCTGTGTTTAAGCTGTGCAATCACTATGCAACAATTCTAGACTCTAGGTGGGTCTGCCATAGGGTAACTGTAATCCCTCAGTCCAAAGACACCTAATCGATATGTTAGTAGACAGTTGAACGACGGGTGCACTACATGATTTGCAGTATCATCATGGCAAGCCATTTGGGTAACAATAAGTTTTCTATTACTGGAATTTGTAAAGGTATGACATTCTATCAGTAGGCTAATGTCAGTGAGCGTTGTTTAGACGGCGGCCGTTGAACACCATCTCCGTCAGCTTGCAGCTCGGCTTGTTAGTCTAAGGCTACCCCGGCGCCCGCGGGCCGAAGCGACCCGTTTCGTGGTTCCTTCTGTGATTTCCAACGGATCTTCGACACTTTGTACACTGAAGCTCCCTGCTGTTTAATTCGAACTACCAACTCAAGGTACTTCGCGCTCTTTTTAGTTATCATGGAATAAAAGTATCTATGCTGACTCATCAACGAAGTCAGAGGAGCAGGCTGTGTAGAGTTACGAGTTAAGAAGATAGCCTATCAGTTCCAATTCTGCATAACGTATCCGCGTGATTGGATGTCTCTTAATAGACTAGCTAACCTTTTTAGAAGCCACCTCTCTCAACGGGTACAGGTTAAATCAACACGACGGATAATGACATGGCTATGAACCGAATGTCAATGGATATTCAAATCCAAAGATTACACGCAGTCAGTCTTTTAACAGATACTCGGGATCTCTTCCTCGAAACTCGATTGAGTTGATTGAACTGTAAACGATGAAGCCACAATAGAAGAGTCAATGGATAAAGATCACGTGATATCAGTGCTTTGCGTACAGTAACAGCACATAGATACACATACCCCTCTTTATCCTGATAATTGACGCGTTCACTACCTTTACTTGCTGCCAAAGATGGCAGAACTGAGTAATCTTGAGTCTGTCCCCGGACATCATGCTACACACTCAGCAGACGAACAAGAAGCAGCCACGCCAACTCTTGATCCCGTACTCAACTACCCAACAGGTCTCAATCTCTGGCTGATTATGCTCTCAGTATCCGCCGTCCTTATCCTAAGCAGCATAGAAATGAACATCATAGCAACTGCAATACCGAGCATAACAGACCACTTTCACACAGTAGCCCACATAGGCTGGTACTCATCCGCCTTCAGACTCTGTGTCTGCGCATTCCAATTCACCTTTGGCAAAGCATACACTTTATTCTCCGTCAAGCGCATCTTTCTCCTATCAAATGTGATATCTATTCTTGGATCGATATTATCTGGCGCCGCGAATACTTCAACTATGCTCGTTATCGGTAGAGCTGTAGCTGGGCTGGGCTCTGCAGGATTGTTTGCTGGATGCTTTGTCATAGTTGTGCAGTCGACGCCTTTGCGGCGAAGACCTGTGTTTCTGGGAATTATGGGTGCTGTGGAAGGTTTGGCAACCGTCGCTGCGCCGGTGCTTGGCGGTGCGTTGCAGACTTGGAGCTGGCGATGGTGCTTTTACATCAATGTCCCGACTGGTCTTGCTACTCTCCTGCTTACTATGTTCTGCCTTTCGGATGTTCAGAAGCCTGCACATATTGGTCGATTGACGCTGAAGCAGAAGATACTCCAGCTGGATTTGTTAAGTAATATGCTTCTCCTACCGACGCTTATAAGCCTTTTCCTCGCTTTGTCTTGGGCTGGTATAAAGTACTCGTGGACAAGCGGAAAGGTGATCGGCCCTCTAGTCACGTTCGTGGTGCTCTTGATCGCATTCATCATGAACCAGATGCGTAGAGGGGAGACTGCTGCTCTTCCTCCGCGATTGATGAAACATCGCAGCGTGGTAGCCGGCTTTATCTTTATTTTCTGCGTCAACAGCACCGGCGTCGTACTGGAATACTACCTTCCCACCTACTATCAACTCGTTCGTGGTTACACGCCCATGAAGAGTGGATACATGATCCTTCCCATCATTATAGCAGCAATTATAGGCTCGCTGATCCACGGGGCCGGAACGAGTGCATTTGGATATTACACGCCATTCATGATTCTGACTTCGGTGATCATGCCGATCGCCGCAGGTCTTATCACCACTTTCGAAATAGACACAAGTTTTGCGCGTCTCATTGCCTATACTGCACTATCAGGATTGGCATACGGAATAGGGTTTATTGGTCCACAGACGGCTGTACAGACGGTCTTACCCGCCGAAGACGTCCCGCTTGGATTGTCCATTATGCTATTCGCGCAATCCTTTGGTCCTGCAGTAACTGTTCCGATAGCACAAGTGTTGTTCACGAATCAATTATCGGCCAACCTGGGAATTCTCGTCCCGAGTTTGAGCCAAGGTAATATCACTAACAGGGGGCTTACCGAGATGGTTACGAGTGTTGCGCCTTCGGAAATGGGGGCTATTCTTGCTGCGATTAACAAGAGTCTTGGCCAAACGTGGTACTTTGTGGTTGCATTGGCTTCAACGGCGATAGTGGGAAGTTTAATGTCTGAATGGAAGTCTGTCAAATAAAATGGCTTGGCAGCTTTTTCTCATGTTGTTTTAAGCTTTCAATGCGTCACCAGTATTTTATCATTGGCGGATCATCGTTACAGATATGAGATTAATTATAGCTTGCCGATACGGCACCGCTTCAGATAGAACTTGACGCGCGCCTTCCTGCCACATTAAGGATATTTTGACATCCATGGAGCAGTCTCGATTTTGGAAAAGGCGTCATCCTGATTATCTTCATTGCCACCATAAATCGTTAAAGCTTAATCTGCGCTTATCCACCGCGTCAATAGAGCTTACCAGACCAACTGGAATCCTTATAGCGGGCGTCCAGGAGAATTTTTTGAGAAACCAGAGATTCTTAAGAAACAGCGTCTCGCTATAAGAGTTAACACCTACACTTACGAGTCCTTTGACTGGCTAGACCTACCAGGAACCTGTCCTGGCAATCTGATGTTCCGCTATGAGCTTAGTGTCAACGCCACGATAGGAAAGCCAGCATTCCATACATGCGCAATCAGCGTACTAAAGGCAGTTCATTTCCATTCACCTGTCACGTAAATCCCTGTTACTTCTGCTGTTCGCAATGTGGACGTCGCGTACATCATGGCGATGTCGAAATCCGCAGGCATTATCGTCATACTGGTTCTTGGCAGATATGCGATGGCTCAAACAACACCAGTGAACCTGCCAGCATGCGGAGTAAGTCACCATTTGATGAGAAAGCCAACGTCTAATGGTATCGTGCAGATACAATGTTTCACCAAAATTATGTCGGTGTCAGAGTTCGCGGAGCAAACGACTCAGCAGCTGTGCGTCAATTTCGAGTTTGTACAAGCGCTAGGCCTGTGTCTCGAGGAAGGGTGTAGCAAAGAAGAAATAAAAGGTACAAACCATCAGAACCCAAGCGAAGGATGTGCTGACTGTCGCAGTGGTCGAAGATGCTGCCAACAAGCACTGCGACATAAACACAGGAGACCTCCGACCAGTGTTACGAGCTGCAAGCTTGATTGTTTTCGGTTTCGCGCTGCTATGTTATTGCTTAAGGCTGCTATCGAAATTTCTCCACATGTCGGATTGGGGTGCTGATGACACTTTCATGTCACTTGCAGCTGTAGGTCACAGCTACTTTTCAACCAGACTCCGATGCTAATCTGAAAAGCTTCTGATTGTGCCAATTCTCGTCCTCTTTCTGCTCAGTGAGTCCGAGTTCATTCTATATGAAAGACAAAATACTAAATGTGGCCCTCTCAGTGATATCGCATGGCGTTGGTCTCGATTTACGCAGACTCAGCCGCGAGCAAGTGGTCTTTATCTTCAAGGTATACGCTTCGACATCTTATTATTATCACGATTATTTACGCTTTTAGATGTTCTTCATTCAACAAGTAACATACTTCATCACACTCGGTCTCGTCAAAGCGTCCGTCTTGGCATTCTATCTCCGAATCTTCCCCGACCACAAATTCCGACTCGCCGTTTGGATTACCCAATCTGTCAACCTCGCTACAGCGACTCTATACGCTATTCTCATTTTACTCCAGAAGAAACCCATCTCGTTGAATTGGACAGGTGGGGGGTCTTTTAAGCCGAAGGGTGAAGTGTTGGATGACAAGCTGTTGTATCTGACGCATGGGTGTATCAGTCTGACACTAGACGTTACGATGCTGATACTACCTATGACACAAGTATATCACTTGGGACTTAAGTTGAGGAAGAAAGTTGGCGTTATAGCAATGTTCAGTTGGGGAATCCTGTAAGTCCTATACAAAAACGGCCTAGATAACTTTGCACTGACATCACCCAAGAGTCACATGCGCGTGCGTGATAAGATTTTACTATCTGATACGATGCCAAATCGCGAGGAGTGCTGAAGGTAAAGTACCACAGAACCGTTCCGAGCATCAAACTAATTGATACTATCAGAGGGCGTTAAAGCTGCTCTTTGGGCTTACATTGAACTTTGCATGGGCGTAGTCGTGGGTTGCACGCCTGGTATTCGACAGCTCACGCGACGAGCTCACACTTTAATACTAACTCGAGGTGGCCACACCAGCACGGATCGAGAGTCGAATACTGGTGACTTTAGGGAAAGGTCGTTGGAGCTTATATCCTATGCAACAACTGCCGTTACAACAGACCAGGGGAAAGGTGGGACGGTATCTAGTATTTCTAAATAGTGAATTTTCCAGCGACATTGTTTAAATCGTCGGTCCAGAGCATTTTGTGGTCATAGGTTGCTGTTTGCACGTTTGAAAGTCACTAAATCATCGGTGAGATGGCCGAGTTGGTTATGGCGCCAGGTTAAGGTTAACCTTAACACTAATTTCCTGGTGGAGCAATCCTCCTGGGTTCGAGTCCCAGTCTCATCAGAATTTACTTTTTGCATTTTGCAGCTGCTAGAATAATTGTTTGCATATGTTACAAATTGACACATTTTCTATTCGTCTCTGTGTTATGAGATGTCTGGCAAAAGTGTTAAGACATTGAGCCGAGCACGACATAGAAAGAAGGGATAGTGAAAGCAGCCCTCTACAAAACATATCATATGGGAGAATTACCGTCACGGACCTACGCATGGAAGGAAAAGATTCCTTTGAATAGACAAAATTAGACTCGAGCAGCAGTCACATTGATACCCGTATATCCGGCGGGATTGTCCATGGCACTTCCGATATGCCAAAAATCACCACCATCTGAGCCATGACGATAGTAGAATTGGTCATTGACTCCTGCTTCCGTGGTACAAATATCATCCAAGCACGAACCACGTGGGGCAGTGCAGATGAGCAACCCAGAGGCTACGGTGCATGTCAGGTAATTCCATCGCTCGTTATCGCCCGTGAGGACTGGAAAGAAGCAGTTGGACACATGAGGAGGGTCAGAGGACACAGGACTGTATCCGTAGTAGGCGCAGAGATATCCGCCAGTTTCTGTATCCCGTATCCGGCCAATGGAAGGTTCTATGGCGTATGTGCTGGCGTGGGCACCGCTGAAGGTTGGATTGAAGACGATGGAGGCTCCTGGGGAACCATTTTGCTGAGCAACTGAATCGTGAAGCGGACCACCTCTGACACGAATAGAAAATGTGGGAACAGAGCCGGGAGCGGTGGTAGTAGTCGCGGCGATAGTAGTGGTATCGGCAGCAGTGCTATCTGTGGCAATGGTGCTATCTACAGCTGTAGTGCCATCGTCGGCAGTGGTTTCGGCGATGACGGTTGTGCTAACCGCAGTAGATGTTTCGGCTTCCAATGTGGTGAGGGTAATTCCAACGGTGACAGTGGTGGCGGAGGTGATATCGGTAGAGACGGTCGTAGAGGTTTCCAAGACAGTGGTGATTGTTTCAGATGTCGCAGCCGGGATAGCAGTTACATCCTCTGGAACTACACACAATTGCACGATCAGCAGCGCTCTTAGAGCCTTTTCACTTCAACTCACTGGTGCTTCTCGGCTTGCAAGGACCTGCGAGAGCGGAATCGGCAACGAACAGGCCAATGGCTAAAAAAGCGACGTTGGATCGCATATTCGAATACTTCCACGAAAGATCGACTGAGGTGAGGCGTGGAGGAAATGTCAAAATTGTTGGGACAACGGCGGAGAACACAAGGAGGTGAATGGTTTCTATTTAAACAAGCAATATTATTTATTCTCGAACCTCTTGTCGTATTTCCACAAATCGATAGTTTCTCATACTACTGTTTGGTTGTCGTTGTTTATTGGTTAGTTTCTGGGTTATCGCAGGGGCCGCGGACGCGATATAGCTTACAAGACTCGTTTTCCCTACCCTTGACTTCAGCTTTCGGCTGTTGCAACCTCAATGGGAATGCTTAAACTGTTAAAAAGAACCTTCCACTTTCTCAAGACATGAGTTTCTAAGCGACGTCCCGATCATATTGTCTGAGCCTTATTCGTGGCGATTGGCTTACCCACATGGCTACTTTCACCAGTAATTACATTCGCGGTATCTCATCCTCTCAATTTCAGGGACGTTAAGGTCAAACAAGGTAGAGACAGTTTGGAAAGTTTTCTCATTAATCGTCACACGATGCTTTCAAATGAATTCCGAAGGATCATGCGACTGCCAGGGAAGTAAAGAACAGCTCGCAATGATTTCGTTGGTTCGTCATCGCTAGGATGCTAGAAGCTTGTCATTCTCCTCAGCATTGGGGAGTAAGTGATATAATTCGTAAAAACAAACCTCGAACTCAATCAAAAAGCGGATCCTTGATTCGCCTGCTTGGTCTGGTGGTCTAGTGGTATGATTCTCGCTTAGGGAAAACCCTATAGCATAGCTTGCGAGAGGTCCCGGGTTCAATCCCCGGCCAGACCCTTCCTTTTGCCAAATGGCTCTATCTTCTTCAGCACAGGACTTTCCCTCGTCTTGGTCATATTCTTTTTGTCTTGTCTTTCTTCTTTTAAGAAGCTTGGGCGCTCTGTGAAATCGCAAGGCCACCCACCCACCAGTTTTATATCGGGTTGAAGCCGGCTTAACAATTTTACTATCTGAGATTATAATACGACACGCATACCATCAACTGTAATTCACAACGGAAGTCTATGGACGCAGCATATATCAAAGCATTCACCGTTTCCCAGTTCTGCTCTTATATATAAAAATGTAAGGCGAAACCCTATTGGTCTCAGTATGGTATTGTCAGCGTCGTGTTCGTACTCATCATTTAGCTTTACTACCTGTAGAGGTACATTTCGTAGTAAACACGACTGGAATTCTTCTTAGTCTAATTCATCCGTAAACCACTCGTCACAGAGGATATCCTTAGCCGTAGGCCTCTTGGAAGGATCGTATTGAAGAATCCACTGAATTAGCTTCTTCACCTTGTCTCCCTCTTCAGTGAATAATTCCGGCTTGGTCTGGTCAAAGGCATCCTCCATAGAAACTGGATCCAGCATGAGAGGTTCTTCACCCTCGGCAACACCGCCAAAGGCGCAATTATACAACTTTCTGTCCTTGGTATAGTATTGCGAAGAAGTCCCCCAAAGGTTGTAAAGCTCATTGGGTAATGGGCCAAGCTTTGCCTCGAGCTCCAAGATATGATCATCATCTTCGTGGCTCTTGTTATTATAGCCAGGAATGCAGAAGAGTTGTTCTCCGGTCACGAGTTCATATACAAGACAGCTAAAACTCCAGATGTCGAGAGACTTGTCAACTTCTCCTTTCAGTATAAGCTCTGGTGCTCGTAGCCCAAGCGGGGTGAGAGGCTTTTTGGGAGGGCTGTCAAGGAAATAAGCTGCTCATTGTTAGTAATCTTCAGTTCGAAACATGTAAAGAAAACGCTTACCTCCTCCCATATCAGATAACTTGACTTGAAGGTCCCCGGGGAACCTCGCGTAGGTCGCCAATGGCTGTCCCATGCACAGGTATCGTGGAGCCCATTTATCTTCCTTGCCGTCCAGTCTTTCTACGGGAGCTGAGATGGAGTATGTCTCGACATTCTCTTCCTGGCGAAGTGCCGTTTCATCATAGGAATCGATGGACTCCACTTCAAATATAATGTTACCAGGCTGGAAGTCTCCGTGGGCGACACCATTCTTGTGAAGGAAAGCCAGTCCTTGCAAAGTCTGTCTGAGGATGCGTTTTGCCAGCTGAGGAGGACATCGAATTTTCATCCCATACATGCGCGGTTTGAACTGGGGTAGCTCGTAGACCATGGAGTTAGCGGATGGTTCCATGGGCTCAAAGACAAGGCATTTATGAATGCCGTTTGGGCCCTCGTGGTCAAACTCTGCCAGGAGCTGAGTAATGTGCTGAAGCCCATCTTTAGGAGCAACTTTGGTGAGATGGTGCAAAATCTCCAGTTCATGGTTGTCTTTATTCTCAGCGACAAGAATCTTCAATGCTACGTAGCGCGAGTTGCTGAGTCCGATATGAGCAAGTGCTATCGGGGGACAACGAATGAGTCAACTTACATTTGGTCGCGCGCAAGCCAGACAGTTGAGTAAGAACCTTCCCCCAGCTTTCGGATGACCTTGTATCGGCCATCGTTGAAAGCATCGCCGAGTTGTAGGGGATGGTAGCCGCCTGGATGATAGTCCTCAACCCACTCGCAGGCGGATCTGATATCTTTGAACCACCGCTCTTCATAATCTGGTGCTTTTGAAGGCGGGATAGGCGGAGGTGAAGCGCTCATTGTGTTAACGAGGATGATATGCTGATTGACTTTTAAGTTGCAGTGTAGAAGGCAGAGAAGGCTTTGTGGGGTACCGAAGTGAGATGAGGGAGCGTACAAATGATTTTCCAAGGGTCAAAGAAAAGAAGAGTCGGTGTATGAGAACTTGAGCGAAGAAAAGGTTATTGATCTAGGTTCGGCGTATGACTAAGACACCGTCTGGTGTTTGCACGGGTACATGGATAGCCCTCACGCGATTGGTTTGTTGGTTCTGTGCATAATTCCACGAAAGTTGGAGTTGAAAGAAACCAACAACATTATGGCTCTCGACCTATTGAAGTCATTGTCCTGGAGCCCGCTATTTCATTCAGATTCCAAACTGCTTTCCTCTGATTGTACAAGTCATACTATTGGCCGATTATCAATAGATTGTTATACTGCCTTTATTGTCGCAATGCACATGTCCCTGAAATGACATAGATAGAACCTATGTTTGAGAATACTTGAGCAGGTTCGAGGGACTCTCAGGTCATGAACACAGGGTTCATAACTTGGACAAACTAGACATTTCTATAAGACTGTGCAGGATTTAAGTTTGTTTGATGGATCAAAACCGTCCAGAAATATTACGTCCGTACCTTCGTCCATAATAGCTCGCACATCTCCTTTTTGACACTCCCAACAGGCCACACGACATCCCTCAGCACTGGACGGGCATCTGCCCATCCCTCAACCACCGTGAATTTAGCCCAGCACTTCATCAAAGCACAAAACTCGTCCAATATCATATCAAGACCCTCGTCAAACTCAATTGACTGCGCATGAACCATACTCAACGCCCCAACAAACGCCTTCCAAAACCACAGGTTGCGCGACTCAGTGTGCATATTTTCAAACCCCATTGCACCTTTCTGCAGATCCCTTTTCAGAATATCAATCTTGAGGTAATGAAGCCGTCTCTCGGGAGGTAGTCCTTGATTGCATATTCCAGGAATAGTAATCAGATAAAAGTCAACAGCAGCACAAAATCCAGACCAAGCCGATACAAACACTGGTTCGCCTGGAGTAGGAAGTGGTATCTTATCAGAGAACGATTGTATATGAGCTGTAAAGACCGTATAAAGCAGCTTCGATGGACAGCCGCTGTTCCAAACATACCAAGGCATCGGAACAGGAGTATCAGCTGAGGTCGTTTGTAAAGCTAGGGCCGTCACTTCGCGAAGTATCAGTATGGCCGGATACATGTTGACATCCTTTGGTTGGCGGCCTTGTGGGATGGAACCAAAGAAGAAAGGGATCATTCGGAAGGCTCGAAGACGCAGTTCGGGGACGTGAACTTCGTGTAGATGCATTTTGTGGATCATTCGGCTTAATTCTGCGCCTTCTGTGTCTGCGGTTGGTTCTTGGTGTATTGTGTTTGGGGGGAGAACGCTGTTCAAGCGGCTTTTTGTGCTGTGTATCATATTACTGGCTCTGGTAGAAGCGTTAGCAAGTGCTATCTTCGCTTTGGGTGGTCGTGGTGCTTACATAATGAGGTAGCGATCTGCCAACTCTAGATCGATATTAAACTGTAAGTCTCGATGGAGGATGTCTCGTTTCTTTGTAGAGAAGTATGTCGTCAGTCCGTTAAGATGAGACTCTGCAACAGCGAAGTTGCCAAGGCAACACTACATCGAAGAGCGGAATGAGCAAACAAGCAAGCACAACAGGACATAAGAAAACATACCTCAACCAAGCAGAGTGTACTGATGTACTTCGCGCACCGAAGCACATCTTTCGCACTAGATGAACTAGCAAGCCAGTTATTGATCTGCTTGATACTCTCGATCTTGTGAAAGAGGAATGTTGGTTCGAAAAGGGCTAAATCGCCTTTGTTCCATGCGTAGTGGAGCGCTGATACCAGCATCGTGTTCTGCAGGATGTTAGGATCACGAGTAGCTGAGGCGACGCTATAAGATTGTCAGGGTAATAACTTGGTACATTATGCTGCAACTGACCAATCGTCCGGGTTGACTGGCAAGGGTCCAATGTTGGTTCCCGCATGCAGGACTGTTTCGCATTAGTTGATGTCAGCGACAGATATGTACTGTACACATGTACAGGAAAGGGCGACTGTCTTCACGTACAGTATTGGAGGAGTTCCTTTGACTTCAACGGCATCTTGATTGGAAGCGCATCAAATGGATCCAGGTTGGAGCCTGGCCTTATGATCAGGCTGACTTGCGATTGAGCTGTCGACTTCTGCACAACCCATGGCGTTTGTTCTCCGGGGCGCGCAGCAGCCCTTCGTTCGCGTAAAGGAACGATTGGTACATATGAGCAAGACAGGTGTTTGACCCAACAATTCGAGCTGTGCGATGATGTCATGTCAGTCGCGATAACCCAAGCTTATCTGCTTATCAGGTGGCTTACCAGGATGGTCTCTTCTCATCGCATCTCACCCGCTTCGAACGACATTCCACGCAGCCATTGCGGCTCCTTGTGCTGCTTACTCGCTTCTCTGGTGGCGCAAACATTGTGAAGCTAGCGAGTGGTGTGAGAGGAAATGGCGAGCAGAGATAATGAGGTAATGGGTGAGATTTAAGCCAACTGTCACTGTTGGTACTAGTCCTGATAGAGACATATAGGACGCTAGAAACGAATGGTGGTGGACTTCCCCGCATGGAATTGCATAATCCTACTCATCGTATTGCTCGTAATCGGCTATCATTAAACGATGAAGGCTCCAAGAGATTTAACTATTTATGCGCAACTAAAAGAAGAGGCGAGATCCTTATCACCTCCGACATATGTAATCTTCTTCGGCCAAGCACAAAGTTCCACAGCCCTCTTCTTTTCCAAACCAACAGTCTCAGCATACATGGTCTCCGGCGCCTTGCCCGTCTCGACCCAATTAACAAGTGTATCAAACCCACTACCAGGATACCATCCAGAACCTCCACTGCAATGCTTGACACCAGGTGCTTCAAAGAAGCGATAATAATCCGTCGCTTTAGGATCATTCTCAAGCACACGATTGTAGTAGTCCACCGATCCTTGGAATGGAATGAGATCGTCTGCTGTGCCGTGCCATGCGAGTAACTTTCCTCCTGCCTTCTTAAAGTCGGTGAGATCCGCGTCTGCTGTGCCCATTATAGAAGCGAAGCGGTTGATGGATTGCCGGAACAGTTTGCTGTATTCTTCGTGTGAGATGCCATGGATTTTAGCAGTGTGGTTTTGTTGGACGAAGGTGGTGAGCCAATCTTTTGAAATAGCAAAGGGGCTTGAGGTGCAGTTTGTCATGGAAGTACATGTCGTGCCGGCCAATCTGATCAGAGGTGCAGATTTGTCGAGACCATACCAGAGAAACTTGCCATCCTCAGTCTCTGGACCACGCCATGTCAAACGTGCGATTTCAGCTGCCTTCTCTGAAACTTTGAGGGTACCTGATGGGTTATCGCAAGTAATCTCTGTTCCAACTACTGACATGGGATCAAAATCACATTTAGTTGAGTTTGAGACAACACCATCTTCAACACCATCATGGATGTCGCATGCTGTGATGGTTGCGTTGGTGATGGCTTCGAGCTCACATGCAGGAGGATAATAACCTGCAATAAATCAGCCTAATCGATTAATAGTGAGATATATCGAGCTTACCGAGGCTCTGCATGACAAACTGTGGCCAATACTCCGACGCAACAAACTTGTCCCAGTTAAAAGCAGACGCCGAGGCCAGAACACCGTTGTACTGAGTTGGGTATCTTTGAGCCATCATATGACCTTGTCGTCCACCCGTAGAACAGCCCTAGAAAGTCAGCATCTCTTCGCCCGTTCCTCCGAAGTTACTCACATTCCAATAAGAATACTTCGGCTTTTTACCATAGTAGGCCTCCGCAGCCGCCTTTCCTAGAGTAGCAGCGTCATCTAAAGAAACAGCTGCGAAATTCTGCAAAGCATGCAAATCCAAATTCCCAGAGCTCGTGAGCGCCCAGGTAAGTTCTTGTCTATTCGCCAAGAGATGACCACCATCAGTGGTAACAGCGGCATAGCCTCTGGAAGCAGGCGCGGCAAGATCATTGACATCTCCCGTTGACCAACCTCCGCCACCGACGCCTACCATTCTTTCATTCCAATCTGATACTGGAAGCCATACGTATGTGTTGATAGTATCATTCCAGCCTGGGTGGGTGTATTGGACAACAACCCTGCATAGTGTCACTGTGTCTTCGGGGTTTTCTGGCCATTCGTTTGTTGGGGATGTTGGGAGGTTGACGGCTGATATGTTGGCTGTCACTGACAGAATTTCGGCTTTGTTGAGTTTGATGGAGCTGAAGGCTTCGTCGGTGCATGTTGGATTGGAGAATACACCTGGAAGCCCTTGGAATATCAGAGATGCTGCCGAGAGATTTGAGAGAAGCATGGTTCTCAAGCGCCGATGAAGCATGGCTGCTGATGTGATAACAGTAAGTTCGATTTCTTGTCGAGGTGAGATGGGTCAGCGCGGGTTAGCTTTGAATAGTAGAATCCTTTCAAGACTCTAAGTTAGAAGTCTCTACAAATTTAACATCCACAACAAATCTTAAACTTCAAAGAAGACACAGAAGCTATTTAAGCACCGCCGCCATCTGGTGATCAGCATCACATCCCACAGTCTTGGCACTTCGGTAAGTCCTTGCGGCATTGGTTATCCGCCTCTAGAGGCATGCGCCTGACAGTTGCACATCTTATCCCCGCATTTTAGAACACATATCCGTCCTGATCAAGTTCACGATGGAGATACCCCACGTTTTAGCATCACTCTTCCCCATATTCTTAAGGAATGCCGCGGAGACTAGTCGACTTCTGGAACAACCCCACAACTTCGGTCCCAAAACAAGACCCCGTCTTAACAAGTGATGATATTAACGAGCTACCTATTCTGGCTTACGGCCAGTAACTACCAAAACATCAAATATCGGATGAACTGATCTTTGTCGCGAAGCCTGTCTAACTCTTGCGTTGAAAACCTCGACTTCCTGAGAGGACCATCCCAGAACCTCTGTGAACAGCACCGCTGTGAAAGCAGCTACTCCCTCAACCATGTTGATCCCCATAAGTGTACCAATTTCCTTCAAACGCTCATCTTTAGGCCATGGACCGATAGGAAGTTTGAATCTCTCTTCTTTGACTTGTTCAAAGCCAGTTTCTTCAACCCATTGTTTGAACATTGGTGCAGGGTCCATGGTTCGACCAATTTTCTCGCAAGCGACCTTTAAATGATCCATCATTTCAACTAGCGCGTTGTCGGGTTTGAGTGAGTCGTCTTCTGAGTAAAACGTGTTGGCTGATTCATGGAATTCGATCCAACCTCCAGGCTTGAGATTCGCATATGCTTGTTTCAGCAGTCGTGGCCAGTCTTTGATAGAGCCTGCCATGTACTTGCAGTGGATATAATCATAAGGCACAGACTCAACCCAATCCGCTTCAACGTCGTCGATGAGAAATTTGACATTCGGAGGAACCCAATCTGGTTGGATGGGACTAAGGTCATTTCCAATCACCGTCGCAGAAGGATGATCATCTCCAAACTGGATAGCCCAGATTCCCGTTCCGGTACCAATATCAAGAACACGCGCGCCCTCTGTTTTAATAGGCGCGGTGAACAAGCGATCATTCAACAGTCGTGTAAAGGCATGATGAACCATATCCAACCGATCTTGTTCTTGATCGTCGTTTGGAAAACTGTATTGTCCAGCTCTGTCGCTGTGATAACGCCGTCCATGTTTCCATTTGTATTTAAGCACGCTGCTAGCGATGGATGTGCTTCCGGCGATGGAGTTGCCAGTAAAGGTGGAGTCTTCGGAGTCTGAGTGGACGTCCTCATCGACTTGAACTTCAGGAACCGAAGTCATCTTGTTGGTGATTTGTGTTATAGTGGAATAATAGAATGTGCAAAATATCACGTCCAAAATATGAGACGGTGGAAGCGGGGTTGCAGCCGAGGCATTGAAGAAAAGGCCTCACTCGCTTGGAGCATACAGGGATGTTAGATTCTTGAGGGTCTTATCATTCGATGTTATCATGTTAACGAGTGAAGTCATATCTTGGTACAATTTGACGTTGAAATGGATTTTTAACTTCTCTAGTTGAAAATACGCCACAGCGCCATGGGTTGTGGTATGCGCGCGATGTCACTTCAATCCGGTCGGGCCTGGAGAGATAGACGGCGGAGTCGGCTCCAGTAATTGACAAGTGGTTTTTGGAAAACAAGTAGTGATGCCTATCAACTTGTGAAGCCTCATTTCTAGGTATCAGACATTCTGCACTTTATTTTACAAGACACTCCGACAGCAATTATTGACCAACATATAACTACATGAGCGTTGATTTGCATCCAAAACTTTAACCAATCGTAAGACAACGTGGCCGAGTGGTTAAGGCGATGCCCTGCTATCTCTTCTGAGACATCATAGGCATTGTGTTCGCACGCGTAGGTTCGAATCCTGCCGTTGTCGATTGCTTTTTTTGTTTTGTCTATGAAAAACTTCTTACTTTTGAGTCAGTGACTGACCTGTCGTCTGCTCAAGCAAGCTAGTCTTCACTCGACGAGCGCGCTCAACCATGGGTGGATGCTTCAGGGCTATTATCACGTGGGTCGTCTTTAGGTCTATGTAGTGTGAAAGCATTCTATTGCTTTCTTATCACAGATTCAGGGCACACCTATCGAAGGTTCTGTTACTCGTGTGGGCGGTGATGGCAAACTACTCCACGATTGTGCTCGCCAACGCGACGCTATTCGCGGTATCAAGCGCGCCGCGCGAACGCGTATGTACCACCTATCAATACAACGCCCATCTAGTTTGAATTTCGGGGTAATGATATCTGGCGCGATTGCGCCGACATCTGTGGCGGTTTATCGATGCTGCAATGCGTCGTATCAGATAATTGAATATGCTCACCAGATCGCGTCCTTACAAGACGAACGATGCCAGTCGATGCAGTTACACCTTCTTCCAACTGTCAGATATAAATGTAGAGACTTGCAAAATGTTCAGGGTATGCGAGAGATGGACGAGTGAAACGAAATGGCATGTTTACGTGGCTGGTAAAACAACAGTCTGGTGTAGGGTAATGTTTTAGACAGATGTTAGAGTTTCACTTTCTGGCTGTCAAGGTGACAATTATCGATCTGGTTCGGTTAAAACAAATATTGATAGTGCTCCCTTTGATAAGCTGAGCCAGTTGTGACTGTTATAAATCACCTTGCGCTTCATTCTCGCAGTATATACCGTACAGCTCATCAATCTTGTTTCCCCACCCCGAGTTCAAAGACGCCACTGACAACCAATTTAAGCCTCAAGACCCATTGACATGGATCAAAAACTAGACAGGTGGATCTCGTCACCCATCATTCGGTGAAAAAGCAAAAAAGAGGACCTGCGTATCGCAGGTGGCTGGATCTCTCCCGCCGGGAATTGAACCCGGGTCTCAAGCGTGACAAGCTTGCATACTGACCACTATACTACGGAAGATGAACTGGCTGAGCCAATTGTAGTGAGGGATTTGTTGAGAATCGGTTCGCTATTGGTATCTAAGAAGCTCTTCACCCGGAGTTGCAACCGTGAGCGCGAATTCATCATCTGGCTCACCAAGAACTTGGCAGAGAGTAAGATCTGTTCAATTGGGAAAGTCTAACGTATTTTGCCGCGAAACTCATTTTGGATGAACTTTCCATCTGCTCGGTGATATTGTTTGTCGTTGCGGTAGTGGCATCCTATACAAGCAAATCGATGCCGCTCGTGTAAGTTTAGTTTAATTCAGCCCTGTCTCAACAACACAATCATACCACACAAAGTCAATTCAACAGTATGATTGAGTCCATACGCAAAGCCACAAAGAACTGTACGGAAGCCAGATGAGGGTACTTCCAGCCCCCCTGACGCTGGACAGGTCTCTACAAGACACCGCGCCTTCACCAAACATTTCCCCTTTCCCTCCAAAAGTTGACCCATTTATCAGGGTTCCATAAAGTCAGCCGCCAAGAGCATACGGACAAATGAGCTTCGTCACCTCATGCTAGCCTAAAGGACGACTCTTCTGTTGCCTACCTGGCTCTAAAAACACAGAGTCCTGCACATCATCTACCCGCCCACACGGCGAAGAATCATCCACAATGCCAACACTCGACAAACCTCCAATCTGGGCCAGACCCCCACCCTGGGGCTCCGTCAGAATGAAAGTCCCCTCCCTCTTGGCAAAATCGCCCGTCTCCGTCGCAAAGGAAATCCCCTCCCTCTTCGCAAGACAGCTCAGGAACAACAAACCTTCAATACCTGGTACTTCATCTGGGGGTGAATGGTACAAAAGTAAGAAGTTCTGGATTACTACTGGTATTATCATTGGCCTCATCGTTATCGGCCTCATCGGCGTGTGCGCGTCTTCTGGACACGATGATGCTAGCCAAAGGACCCGAGATTCGAATTCGGCAGAAATGGAGTATTCATGGGAGAAGAAAAGGCAGAGTAGGAATCGTTCAGCTGCGCGGGAGGCTTACGCACGAGGCAGAGAAAATGAAATGGAGGCAAAGATCGAAGCTGTGAGGGACACAACACTCAAGCATGTTCGTAAGAAAGCTGAGGCTAGGAGGAAGGGGCTTTACAATACTGAGTCGTAAAATTATTGGAATAATCAAACTGGACGTCAGGAGAAATGGCAGCGTGAGAGGGGGAAGAAGTACAGATTCAGAAATTGGCAGTCTGGCACACGATTTCGGTGGTTGGGGAAACCTTGCTCTACAAGTCGAAGATCGTTAGTCTGGCCCGTATGGGATTTCCTTTATTGTAGTTTATCAATGAAACACGAAACTGCTATCAACAGCTCTTGAATCTGGCATCCGTACGGAAGATTCCACATGTATGGGGTAGGACAAAAAAAGGTCATGTGTAGGCAAAAGAGTCAAAATGCCCCGTGCAAAGTGTAAATATCATCAAAAACCTTATCTGATCGTAAGATTCCACAAAAGAATTGAGTTTTCAGTTTGCCACGAAGAACTATCTAGAAACATTGCAGAGAAGGACACATTCAGTACTATAAAGAGCAACCCCGCCCCTCCCACAACTCATCCCCTTCTACATCTATCCCGAAAACCCTCATCAAGTCGTCAGGGTGTTAAAAGTTCATCCACCAAGAGCATCAGACACCAAGCAACGCACATCCCTTGAGCTAGCCTTGACTGGCGCTTGGGCTACTTTCTTCTCTCGCTCCAAGTGTTTCTTCTATTACCCATCTACCACCTGACTCACCACCCGGAGTCCTGCACATCATCTACATCCATCTGTCTATTCGCCTACACGGCGAAGAATCACCCACAATGCCGGCACTCGACAGACCCCCACCCTGGAACTCTCTCGCAGAGAAAATCCACGCCCTCGCACCAGGACAGCTATTCCCGGCACCCATCTCTATCGCAAAGGAAGTCCCCGCCCTTGCTGCAAGACAGGTCAGGGACAACGAGATATCATGGCACAACAAACCTTCAATTACCCTTCTTTCTTCTTCTGGAAATGAATGGTATATGAGTACGAAGTTCTGGGTCCCTACTAGTATCATCGTTGGTATCCTCGTTATCGTGGGCCTTGGCCTCGCCGCGGTTAGTGGAAGTGACAGACAAATGGATTATCCGCCGTCACTAGCAGCGGCCGATGAGGAGAGAGAGGAGGAGCGTAAAAGGGAGCGGGCTGAGGATGCCCGGATGCAGGCTAAACATGAGGCCGATAAACGCACACTGTTGGCGAATTCTAAAAAGTGGACAAAGAACCACGAAGAGTTACGAGAAAAGAAGGACTTGAAGCTAGCAAAGAAGAAGGCAATGAGAAAAGCAAAGGTGAAAAGAATGATGGACAGCGGAGAGAATTTCACATTTAGCGAGTAGGCGCTCTAGCACTCGTTTTCGGTAATTGAGCAAAGCTTGCACTTGAGGGTGCTCATCCAAAAGGAGCTTGCAGTCAAACACCACCTGCCTGACCATTATGGGATTTGTTCTATCGTGGTTTATCGGTTTTTCTTTTTGTTGTTTTGGAGGATCTGGAGAGAGAACGCTACAGGCACTGGCTGGATGCAAGCAAGATGGACAGGAGAGCGTCAAGGCTTATGCTCACGCTTTCTTCCAGTGATGTCGCCATCAAGTGAGGGGAATGACTTCGGATGGATCCTGTTTCACAGAGTTAGAAGGACACAAGACGTGGTTGAATCCGGCATCCGCACGCAAGGATTACCCGAAAGCCTGTACACAAAAGTCACCCAGCCTTTCGATAGAATCATCTTTTATTCATCTACCTCGTCAATTTGGGGTGACGGTTAACATCTTTGTAAAGCAAATACCTAAACTTTCCAGGTCCACCGGCATAACAAGCCTGAGGACAGAAAGCACGCAACCACATGAAATCTCCCGCTTCAACCTCGACCCAATCCTGGTTAAGTCTGTAAACTGCCTTGCCCTCCAAAACGTAAAGACCGTGCTCCATGACGTGTGTTTCAGCGAAGGGGATGATGCCGCCGGGTTGGAATGTGACGATGTTGACGTGCATGTCGTGTCGCACATCGGTGGGGTCGACGAAGCGTGTTGTCGCCCATGCGCCGTTAGTGTCGGGCATTTCTCTGGGCTCAATTTCCTTTTCGTTGGCGAAGAATGCCTCTGGTGCGTCTAGACCGGGGACAGCCTCGTAGGCTTTGCGCACCCAGTGAAAGCGCGCAGGTTGAACAGAATTGTTGCGCAGCGTCCAGCCACACTTGGGTGGCAAAAATGCATAGCCACCTTCAGGAAGCGTATGCGCCTCACCAGCAAGCGTAACAGTGATTTCACCCTCGACGACAAACAAGACACCCTCAGCAGTGTCATCCATTTCAGCACGGTCACTGCCACCACCGGGCGCAACCTCCATGATGTACTGAGAAAAGGTCTCTGCGAAGCCAGATAGAGGACGGGCGATGACCCATAGACGAGTTTGTTCCCAGAAGGGTAGGAAGCTGGTGACGATATCGCTAAAGCAGCCTTTTGGAATGACGGCGTATGATTCAGTGAACATGGCTCTGTCGGTGAGGAGTTGAGTTTGGGGGGGTAGACCGCCCTTGGGGGCGTAGTAGGCCCCGATCTTTTGGTTGTTGCTCATGATGAAGTTGATAGTGGTGAAGATACTGTACACCAGAAATGTGAGACATCTAGGGGATATTTATCATAAGTAGTTGAAAACCCCGCAGCGAAACCTCCGAAACGGAGTAGCATTCGGGCGAATTGTCCGAGCATTCGAGACTCAGAACCAATCAGCCTTGGCATATTTGTATGCCGCTTCACTTGGATCCATTTGTTCTAGTCCGTATATAGCTAGCGTCGGACCCTGACTGTATCATGAAGCCGATGTCGTGTGCTCGAGACTTTTATAATTGTGACGTTGTGCAAAGTCCCAATTGATGGGTGGGTGATCTATTTTGAGAATCGGTAGATCTAGTCACAAAGCAGCTGACATAGCATGGCTACGGAATGTAGTTGAGGGTCAACTGTGGAGTGGTGAACTGCACGCGACAGTTCGAACCCACTCATGCTGATGTGAGGTAAATGGAATCAAGAGACTCTATAGCTCAGTGGCAGAGCGTCTCACTCGTAATGATAAGGTCCATAGTTCAATCCTGTGTCGAGGCTTCCATTCTTTACTTTTTAACATGATAACATCAAAACCTATGTACGCCCAGTGGTATCAACGCTACAAAGTCAACCTTGTGCATCAAAGATCCTTCATATCACAGCCCAGCACCGACTTTCCTCATGCTCCAATGCGTTAAGCCAGACTCTTCCTTTTGCGTGCTCCCATGCGTCTCGCCTGCTCAGCCAAAGTGGTACCAGGATACGCATTCGCAACAGCCGCTCTTTTCGCTTCTTCGTATCCCTTTAAAAACATCCCGTGGAGGAACTGGAGGTCTCCCAGCTTACTCTTTTCGTCTTTGTAGTGCTTGCGGCCGTCTTCATCGGGTGGGTGCGCCTTGTGCATGTGTTCTAAGAATTCGAGGTAATTTGACTGTTGGGACAGAGCTGTTCTATTCTCTTGGATGTTTTTGTACGCATTAGCGACACGTGTTGCTTTAATCTCCCAGTCTGCTATTAGGGCGTCGTAGTCGGGTAGGTCTTCGGGGCTTTCTTCGGTATGCTGTTGGGTGTTAGAGAAGTTTGATGGGGTCTGGACTAGGGTTCTTACCTGCGTGGTATCGACATCGGATGATGTACTTGTCGCTCCCGTGCCGCCAAGCTTCTGTCGTTTGGCGCGAGAACTTACAGCGGTTGGCGGGGTGTTCGGCTGTGGTGGAATGGTAGACTCCCCATCTGGTTCCAAGGTCGTCGGCGATGAGGATTTGGAGCCAACGTTCTTCATGGGGGGTTGGAGTAATGAAGCGATCGACATACGTGAGGTAGTGCTGGGCTCTCTTCGCTCAGATGAATCAGGCGGGGTAGTAGTGTTCTGAACACACACCGCCTGTGTCGAGATATCAGGGAAGGGGTTGGTTCTAGCTAAAGATTCCATAGCAGAGGCTGAGTTCCCTCCAGTATCTTGCGACGACCGAAGCGACATTGGGTGCTCGTGCGTCTCAAAAGTAGGCTCTCGAGGTCGCTTACGTGACGTTTCGACATTAGTCACGGCGCTTTGAGGCTGCGAACGAGCGATTCGGGATGGTAGCTGAATACTTCGTCGAGGACGACCGGTAGCTGATGGCGGATCAGTGCTTGTTGAGCTACTTCTATTGTTCGAGAGAGTGTGAGCGTAGGTTGCTGCGGTGGCAACTGTGGAAGATCTAATTGAAGGCGGCGCTGCAGTGGCAGGATCTGTGGCGGGTGTAGGCGAAGGAGTCTTCGATTGTTCATGCTCGTCGCAGTTGCTTGACACTGAAGTAGGAGAGGCAGGAGCGGTATCTTCGGAATGTTCGTCAGACTCAGCGGTGGAATCGGGTATCGTGGCGGCAGATCCGCGTCGAAGAGGGCTCTCGAGTTGCACATCTTGACCAGCGCGATTGGAAGATGAAAGGTTCCCAGCGCGCGTACGCAGTCTCTTTGGCCAGGGTTCGTCTGGAGGTTCGGATTGAAGAGAGCTGCTAGATGCTCTACCGCTGCCTTTGTTGTTTGGTGGCAGTGAACTACCCGAGGCAGGGGGCGTAAGCAGTAGCTGTTTTTGGGATCGTGTTTGACGCTTCACCGCCAAGGCTGCTCTTCGAACAGATCTTCGGTAGTGCTCGTCCAGTCCGTCAAATAGTCGTTTGCGGGATTCTTCGGGACTTAAGGATGGGGTTGGGAGATGCTTGTTTGGGGGTCTGTTGGTGCGCTGGCTGTTTGAGCGTCTGGTCGTGGTAGCTGGAGGAGTTGGTTCGTCAATTTCCATATTCTCGTCATTAGTCGAACTATCGCTTGTACTGTCGTCACTGTCATGAACGCTGATCTCCGGCAAAGGTTCAGAATCGGACCCTGATTCTTCTTCAGACTCCAGTTCCTCCTCAGACTGATCGTCACTCTCCTCCTTCCGGTGTCTGATCCTCTTACATCTCTTCGCAATGACGCCCTTCTCAACGATCAACCATTTCCGAATTTGGGAGATGTCGAATCGAGTGAGACGATTGCGTGGCGCCTTGCGCCCAGCAGCGCTGCTCTTCAATCGCTGCAGAACATCCTCGATCTCAATGTTTTTCGCTTCAAAGGAGAGACCGAGAAGTGTCGCAAATTCGCGGCTAAAAGTCTCGGGCCAAGAAGCGGGCTGGAAGTCTTTGACGAGTTCGTGGGGCCATTGGCCGGTGTATTCGTGAACGCGATGTGCGGATTGGGCTGAAAGGCCTGGGGTGTATATTTTGTGATCGACGCGGGGAGGTGACATCTTGCACAAGCTGCCAGCAACCTTGGGCTGAGAAAATAAGAAACAAGATGAGATGGCTGATGAAGCGATGAGATGAGCTGAAATGAAGTGAAATGAAGGAACGATGATAATTGTCACGTGTCCCGTGTAACAAGAGAACAGGGTGGAGATGAGCGGTCAGCAAAAGCAAACAAAGGGACAAACAAGGGCGGCTGGTAATTTGCCAACAAATGTCACTTCCCGTTCGCCAGCAATCTCACCGAGGTTTGGTTGTTTGTTTGTGAAACAGTAATTTGTTTCAGTGACAGCTTTGCCCCTGTTCCAGGAGGAACATTGTGTTGGTGAAGATTCACCTTTTACTGCCGTGTCACAGTAACTGTCTCACACACCCTCCCTACCTAGTCATGATGTATGGCAGAGATGCAAAGACAACTTTTCTGTCTCTCAGCTAGATATTTAGCTTATCCATTGTATACACTCTGTCCCTTCTGCCTTCTATAGACTATCTTCTTCAGAGCCTCCAACGCCGCCACATCCGTCTCATGAGCAGCATCGTCCACCTCCCAAGGACCATTCTTACAACCCTCCATTCGACCAGGAATCTGCACCTCCGCAAACGGCACGGGGAGATTAGACGCTGAAAAGTTTGTATACCGTCTAGACAAGTCTTCCTTGGTGCCGGTGAGGTCTGTCCACGTTGCTTGAAACTCTGTGAGTCTGGGCAGACCATCTCTGATCTTGTCAAAGATGGTGTTCCATCTTAGGTCAAAGGTGTAGTAGTCCCTGGCTTCCCGACAGAGCCATGGATCTTCATTGGAGCTTTTCCAATCATCGGTTGATATGTTCCATTCTTCTTCTTCGCCGTTGAAGTGGAGATGAGTTACTATCTGGCAATTCTCCAGGTGAAGGGTAATAAGGGACTTTTGATCAATAACCCAGTCCATTTGATCGTAGTAACCAATAGCATAAAAGTCCAACTTGAGCTTCTTCAGATTCGGGAATTTGAGACCTTTACCCTTGAACCGCGCTGGCAAAAGACCCCATTCGTACTGGGCCCCGATGGAAAGTTCAACCAATTGATCCGCGATGGGTGCCAATATTTTATTGCGCAGAATAGCGTCCCATTTGAATTTCTCGGGCATTTCAAAGTCTTCAAAGTTAAGAAAAGTGTTCTGCTCTTCCGCGATGTCAATATGAAAACTCTCGATACCTTTAAGTAGGCCATCCACCAACACATCTGGTGGGTCGATGTTTTGAAGATTGTTCACCCTCAGCTCCCGGATAGGCGACACCTTGGCACCGTTCTCTTGCAGGCCACGTGCTTCTCGTTGTTTGACAGCCTTGTATACAGCCTCAAGCGCGGCTTTGCGCTCACCAGGCATTTCGCGATCCTCGGTGGCACCGGCCTGTTCGAGCCAATGACTTTCCTCCCCACGACACATGTCGGAAAAATGAATTTCAACAGCCTGCAGATGATCAAGCTCAATAATGCGATCGATGGCCGATGTGAATGCAGGCCATTCTCCATCCCACTCCCACTTGTCCCAATCGCAATAGAAAGGACCTTCATCCTTGCGTACGTTGTCAGGCCACGTGTGTATAATGACGCGCTGCGCGGTGTCTCGGACGGATTGTTGTTCCAGGAGTTTATGCCAGGATTGAAAGCCTTCGGGTGCTGTGTTGCTGTTGTTGTAGAGGATTATGGTGCTGAAGATGTGCTTTATTGCGAGTTGATTCCATCTGCGACCGACGAGGCGAACTTGATAGAGGTCACCGTTTTTTCGGTGAGCTGTGAGGTGACCAAGGATCAAGTCAAGGACTTCATTTGGAGCTCTATCCATCTTTGCGGTGGATTAAGCGGATTGGTATTCGCTTGGTGAGAGTGTTGTTGCTTGTTGGTGTTGAGATAAAGACAGACAAAGAGGGGGAAAAGATGACCTGTTGGTTACACAGTGTTGTTGGCTGGTGCAGGGGTTTGTCCTGAGTAGCAAAGATGCCAAGAAAGTACAGCTCGGTCATTCACCAGAGATAAACAATTTTGTAGCTGAGTGAGTATCCTCCCATCACGAGCAGTATGTCGACTGTTGATGTCGAGGTCGTCACATCTGTCTGTAATTTTTCGACATAGCAACAGTCGCAGCTGGCTACTCAGTCCCCAATTTCAGCTCGACCAATAACAGCACTAGCTTGGGTGAGATGGCCGAGTTGGTTATGGCGCCAGGTTAAGGTTAACCTTAACACCAATTTCCTGGTGGAGCAATCCTCCTGGGTTCGAGTCCCAGTCTCATCAGTTTCTTTTTCTTTTTCTCTGTTAATGTCGGAAGTCTCTCTTTTTGACGAATGTAAAGGTAAGCAAGCATTTACGTCTGCGAGAGTTGACAATTGGTGGATGAGGTGTCAGTTTAAACCTTGTTGTCGCTGACCAATTTGGTAAACTCAAGTCAATCCTAATTGCTTTCGGCAGTCCAACATGCCTCATGTCTTCGTGTTTTGTGGTAGATTGTAGCAAACTGCAAGTTTGCAGACGCGTTACTTGAATTTGAGCTTGGGACTTCCCAACCATACATGCAGACCTACCGCAATCGATGACGAGCAATGATAATTATGGATTCTGATTAAAATTCCCTAGGTGAAAAGTAACTAATATCAGAACTTAACACCTTTCTCCAGCTGTCCAAGTGAAGCCAGTCTCTGAACTATTGGGTCGAGTCGTTCCCACCACAACACAGAGACGGTCCGGTGTCCTACCCTAGGGTCGACATCGCAGCGATTCTTTACGGATAGAAACAAAAAAAAAGAATTCAAGACTCACGTCTTATCCGTTTATGCAACCATCGGGAATCGAACCCGACTCTAACGCTTGGAAGGCGTTAATGCTAACCACTACACCATGGTTGCTTTGGATGCTATTCAGAAACTCAATTGAGCGATATATTGCAAATCCTCGGCGATGAAGTGGACTCTCCCGCACCTCAATAGGCCAACAGCTCTGTGAGTCTCCTTTACTTCAGACATGCATCCAATTCAAAACTGGACCTGACTTTTGCACCGAGTGGGGAGTCGGTCCCTCCGGCGTGATAGAGGCTATTACCGGCACCGAAAATCATCAAGGTCGTGTGGCCCAATGGCAAGGCGTCTGACTACGAATCAGAAGATTCTGGGTTCGATCCCCAGCATGATCATAACAGTCGTTCAAGGCACAGGTTATCTGTGTCCTGATCTTTTTGTTTCTTCCTCTGACAAGTTTCTCAAACACAGCATTCCACCCAAGATGTTAGAGCAGATAACGTAGCTATTTAACTTTTGACAATAACATATCTGTTCTTGCAAGAGATATAACATTGCGATAGCGAAGTGGGATTGTTTGTGAGAAGGAAATACCGTAATACTTTGAAGGTAACAAGTTTAGCCATGGATGTTGGAGTTTTAGACGAGCATGTCTTTCAGACTGTACGGACAGGAAAGCACATTGACAATCACACAGGGTGGACTCGGGGTCCAGATGTTTATGTAAAAAGTTGTATTTTGACAAAGGGGTATTACAATTAATATACTATTTTAACAAAAGAATTTTACGCAAAGTGATCAAGCCTATTTTGTGATCTCCTCGCCTCATCCTCCGAACTATGCTGCATCAAAATCGTTGTATTAACAGTAATCCCCGGCGACTTATCCGTACTCGGCGCAACAGAATGCGCCCTCGCAGACTCCTTGAACAATTCATCTTGCGAATCATTGTTCTGTGTACCGCCCATAACATTTGTGGTGATGCGGCTCTGGTTTGTCCGCCGTGTTTGGTTGCGACCGGTTGAAGAAAGTTCGTAGCGGCCGGCGTAGTTGGAACCTGTTCGGGCGGAGGACATTTGGCCGAGGAAGAGGGTTCGTAGGGGAGGGAGGCAGGTTGCGATGATTGCGACGGCTGTTTCGATCATGGAGACGGTGCATGTCAACATTGTTTCGTTTTTCTTGGAGTAGTAGGCTCGGATGACTGGGACTGTTAGTAAAGGTCGTAGGTAGGGAGTGGTTGGACGTACTGCTTGCGATGACGACCAAGAAACCGAGGGCAAAGATGGCAGCGACACCAATCTTTTGCTTCGTCTTCATTTGGAGTTGGAGAACCATGGAGATGGGTAGACTGATGATGGCGATGTCGGTACCGATATTTAGCAGGACGGTCAACCAGTAATTCCTCTCGGCTTCCTTGGGATCGCATTGGTACTCGGGGTCATGCGACCATCGCTTATCGTGAGGGAAACATTGGAAAATGATGTGGAAGAAGATGGCAGCCCAGAAACACACCAGCAGTCCCAGTGTAACATTGTAAATAGTTTGTAACTTCGTTCCGGGCGCAGCGAGTCGTTTGTAGAAGAGGACAAGAGCAATCTTGATGGACCAAAGCGACGTGACGTAGAGGATCGATCCGGGAATAATCATCTATGCAAGTCAGCAATCATCCCAATTAGGCATCCCATAAAACCTACCTGCATCATCCCCTTGAACTGTTCCGGTGTAGCACCACCAATATTTGCCATACCCAAATTCCACATGTGCTGCTGGATGACCAAATCGCCAATCAAACAGCACGCAGAAAGAATAATGAAGCCATCATCAATCTGCAGCGATCCAAGCTTTCGTGCACGGATCCATAGTCTCAAAATAAGAAATAGACATGCAACGACAGTACTGATGTACCAAGACACCTAAGAAATCAGTGTGTTAGATAGAGAGCATCGTCATCAAGCATTGCACATACCACTTGACCCAGACCCTCAGCCATTGCAACGTCGATCAAAAGTAAAAGTTTATTTTTGCCAGGTGAAGGATGGGATGCACGTCAACTTAATATTATTCCCAGCTTCTTGGTAGCGGCCCCTGAAGATGCATGCATTTGGAAAAAGGAACGAGCAATCAGCTCATTGTGTGCTGTGTTCACCCTTTCCACCACCAGAAGACGTTAGATGACCGAGGAAACTAGCAAACTAGACCCAAAGTTAAATGTGCTGCCAAGTGGAACATGTTACGTCGCGGCCTCCAATCGTGTAACTGAACGTCTAGTTGAAGAAGAGCCTAAGCTAGGGACAAGGTGTCAAGCCTCGGGTTGTGGACCACTACCGCCGAAGCCAAGCCGTGGAGTTATTTGCCTTTACGATGTCATGACATGTTTTCTTAGTCACTAAAATCTTTTCCTACCAATCCTATAAAGAGGACTGTGCTCTCGCATGTCTCGGCAGCATTTTTGATAGTCTGAGAGTGCGGAATCTTGCTACAGACGCTGTGGCGAGTCAATGCCCTGGATTAGCTGCCAGCTGAAAAGCATACCCGAGTGTTCCGTATTTGCTAGTCTCCCACTAGACTCGTACCTGTTAAGCCCTTTTCCGCGCAAGTGCCTGACCTTCTTCTTCCAGAGACACGCCACAATGATCGTCGTAAGGCATCCAATCCCAGCAGCTTGATAAGATGAAATCGATAAGGCGTTCTTAGCGAGAGTGACAGGGTCACATTCGCCGAATCTTCGGGACAGTCTTCCATGCAGTTTGCCGATCCGTACTTCTTTCGGCCAAATACCCCTGCAGATATTCTGTCTGCAGGATTTGCGATCGTGAAACAGAGGAGAATGATGCAACTGATCTGCTACAACAAGGACATGGGGAGATGTCACTACAATCTCATCACTGTCTGAGATAAACAACGAAAATGATGCATTGTCACAGATGATGATGCACTGATCTGGTGGCTTGAAGATCCGCCCCGTGAAGGCTTGCAAACTTCCCGACGCCAGGAACAGGGGCAAATTCCAACGCTCGTAAGTTTCTTCAACGTCCGGTCCTTCGGACACAAAAGTAGGTCCCCTTCTTCTCACGTTCGAGAACCACGTAAAACATTTTCCACGCATGACTCGATTTCCCTACAGTATGAACGGGCAAACCTTATTGCAGTGCATTTACCGAGCTGCCATTCCCCTTGAGGTTAGACCGGCTTGACTAAGGAGAGTTCGCCGGCCCGACGGCCATAGAGAAATCCGGACGACCCGATGTGACATTGACAAAAGAAATAGAACGTCTAGATCTGCAAATGTTACGATTATTCCCAGTAAATGTTGCATTTGATGGATAGAGTACCACCTGAAGTGGCACGTTCACTGCGGTTGATCTGACTCTTCAAGGTCATGGTTCCTTGAGACCCTGGATTTATTGACTTGATGCTTACCGTTGACTCCACTGCCGTGTTCCCCATCAAGTTAAGAGTTCCGCGACGCCCCCCCTTTCTCGGAGATTCCACTGGCTTAGCCTACAAATGTCACGAACCTTTTAAACCACCTGCAGGACACTTCAATTCTCAATCCACCTGCAAGTTTCAGCCTTCCTATCACTTATCCAAAAACATACATCACAATGGTCCTTCATCAGAACCTCTTCACTCTGGCTACGGGATTGACCCTGGCCGCTGGTTGTGTTGCCCTACATCCTCCTCCTCCACCACCTGGCTCTTCTAATGCGACTTGTGCGCCGCTGCCACCCGCTGCTATCGGACAAGGCAAGATTGAGGGTTTTCGTGATGAGCACTGTAACCGTGTTTATCTAGGTGTGCCTTTTGCTGCATCCACTGGTGGACAGAACCGGTAAGTTTAAGAGTTGATACCCCAAATTGGAAAATACTGATAATTTGCAGATGGAAGGCTCCTCAGGATCTCCCCAAGTCTGACCGACTTTTCAAGGCCAAGGCCTATGGCCCTACCTGCCCTCAGGCTGGTGGTGATGCCTTCACTCGTCAGAGTGAGGATTGCTTGAACCTCAACATCTGGGCCCCCAAGAATGGAAAGGATCTGCCCGTCTTCGTGTACATGTACGGCGGTGCCATGGTCACTGGATCCTCCAGCAACCCCCAGATCCAAGGCACAAACTTTGCCAAGAACGGTGTTGTTTACGTAAACTTCAACACCCGAGAGAGCATCTATGCTTCTCCTCACTCTTCCGAGCTGAAGGAGTCCAACCCCAACGATACCCAGAACTTTAGCATCCTGGATGTTGAGAAGGCTCTTGACTGGGTCCACAACAACATTGAGGCCTTCGGTGGTAACCCCAACCACATCGTCTTCGGTGGTCACTCCTCCGGTGGTGTCCAAGTCGACCACTACCTCTGGAACCACCCCGACACCTTCCTCAAGGGCGCCGTCGAGATGAGCGCCAATGCTGTCTCTGGCCCTGCCTACGCGCCTGTCGATGAGGCTCTCAACGCCGTCGCTGAGGAAGTCGGATGCCCCAAGGCTGGTAACGCTCAGCTCGAGTGTCTTCGCAACGTCAACATCAATGAGATCGCGACCAAGAACTTCAACTCTACCTTCAACACCTGGTTCACTCCCGTCATTGACGACATCACCCGTTTCTCCGACTACCCTGCCCGCCTTTCCTCCGGCGGTTACGCTTCCCAGGTTCCTCTCCTCACTGGAACTTCCAACGGCGAGGGTACCATCTTCAGCCTTGTCTACGGTGCTGAGAACAGTGACTTTAGCTCTTGGATCAACACCTTTGATGCGGACAGTGCTCATGTTCCTGACGCTGATCTCATCTCTGCTTACAACCCTTCTGATTTCGCCAGCGAGTCTCTCCGCAGTGGTGCCCAGTATGGTGACGCCCGCTTCAACTGCCCCGTCGATTACCTCCTCGACCTTCGCAGTGAGTCTCAAAAGACCTGGGTCTACCGCTTCTTCGGCGCCTACGACAACGTCGTCGGACCCCCCAACACCGCCCCCACCCACGGCACCGAAGTTCCCTTCTTCCATGGCGGCAATGAGTGTTTCTCCAAGCTCCAGGGCGTTACCTCCGCCCAGCAAAAGCTCGCTGACTCCATCCACAAGTGGTTCGTCGCCTGGATCAAGAACCCTGCTGCCGGCCCTGGCTGGAACACCGTTGAGCAGAGTGGCGAGTTGGTCAAGCTCGGAGTTCCTGGTGATGAGCTTGCTCTTGAGAAGGCTACCCGGGGTGACTTCAACGGTGTTTGCCAGGCTGTGTACAAGCCTAACATGGCCAAGTACCCTGTTGTGCAGTCGGTCTCTGCTATTGCTGCTGAGCTTTTGGGTTAAAAGGTTGTGATCATGACATGCCTCCGAGATATGAATAAAACATTTATAGAATGATAGATACTGGCGATATACGCTCAGATAGAATAATACTTAATAGCTTTGGCTCCAAGAACATAGCTTCCAAAAGTGACCGCGACTATTTCCACAGTAACACAGGCTTAATCACCTTTCCACTTTCCATATCCTTGATAGCATTCTCATAGTCGTGAATGTTGTAATACTTCATTAGCTTTTCCAATGGTAAAGCACCTCGCGAGTGCATGCGTAGAAGTTCAGGAATCAACTAATCAGGTCAGCAAGCCAAATTCTCATCATTTTCCGAAGCAGTGACTTACAACTGGCGGGTTACTGTCACCCTCAGAACATCCCACATATTCTTTCCCATATGTGAGATGACCCATAATATCAATCTTAGCCTGTGCCCTACCTCCAGGCGCACCAACTGTCGCAGCTCTTCCTCTCATACCCAACGCTGCAACCATAGTCTCGATAATAGTCGGAACACCTGTACAATCGACCGCAAAGTTGACGCCAAGCGGAGGACAAATTTTCAAGATCCCCTTGATAATGTTTTTCGGCTCAGGCCCCAGGACCCCATGCGTCGCGCCCAGTTCTTTCGCAAGGTCAAGTCGACTCTGTTGAAGATCAATAGCAATAATAGTCCCAGCCCCTCGAGCTTTCGCAGCCATGACAGCAGCCAGACCAACAGACCCTACTCCAAACACCGCGACAGAACTTCCAGGCTTGACATCAAGTGTGTTAAAGATTGCTCCCACACCAGTCTGTATACCGCATCCCAGCGGCGCGAAAAGCTGAAGTGGTGTTTCTTGAGGTACCTTGACAAGACTTGTTCTATGAACAATGGTATATCTCGCGAAAGAGCTTTGACCAAAGAATGTGCTGTGCACCGGTTGTTTCTGGCCATCCTTCATAGTGAACATGGCTGCTGAGCCATCTGGGCGCTTTCCACCAAAGTTATAGAGATTAAATTTATAGCAGTATGCTGGATGGTTTGACGCGCAGCCTGGACACGTTCCGCAAGATGAAAATGATAACAGGACTTTGTCACCTTTTGAAACATTGGTAACATTGGGCCCTATTTCGAGGACTACGCCGCCGCCTGGAGAAATATAATTAGCGATATGGGTTGGTTGAGGGAGGGAGAGACTTGCCTTCATGGCCCAGGACGGCATTTGGAGCACAAGGCAATTTCCCACTTGCGCAGGCAAGATCTGTGTGACAAACCCCCGACGCATGGATCTCAACGAGTGCTTCATCAGGTTGGAGGGGGTTTAAATGGACTTCTTGGAGTTTGAAGTGACCATCGAGATTTGGTGCAACGAGAGCTGGTGTTGTTCGTAGCATGCTGATTGATGTCCAGGTGTGTTATGTCAAGTTCACCTAGGATAGATCTCAGGAAAGCTATCAAGATTAGGTTAAAGCAAGTCTCAAAGATAATGCGGGGAGATTGGAGGTTCCTCGGTATCAAGTGCATTTAAACAATTGAGGAGGCTGGCCTGTCTTTATCCGGGGTAAATGCCGGTCGGGGGCCATGTGGGGGTGGAGTCGCCACTGCGCCGCGGATGAGGACAACCAGAAGCGGCAGGTGATCAGCGGATATGGACATTCTGAAAGCCTGTGATCAAGTCGTTTACTTGGAGCATACTTGTTTGGTCGTATCTTGTTAGTATAGGCTCATCCGAAGAGCTCGGCAATGTTATCATTGGACTTGAGAGACGATCGACAAGTAGCTTGGCGAGTAACCAATATTCTGGTGAATGGCGCATGAATCCGACTCTTCGCCAGAGATCGTCCGGTGCGACGTTGTGCCTGTCCACCATGACGTGTGGAGGAGAAAAGGAAAATTTGTCGGAGTATGTTTCCCAGACAGATTTCCAGTTACTCAGTGCGTTGTAGACAGCTTGAAGTTGATCATGTCCACCAAAAGAATTTTGATGTTGAAATATCAGAGCATGGAAAGCTGGACCTCACAATTAGTATCCAAACAGACGAGTGAAGCTCTTAGCGTACCTGAAACAACAGCAAAGAGATTAAGCGGCCCAAAATCAGCAAAACATTGCTGCGTGGCACCAGTAATCGAACTCCTACAAAAGCTCTCCACCACCTCTCGAAAAGTGACACTACGTATCAAAGCCGACCTCGATTGCCATGTATATAATTCTTGAAAGCATTCGTCGCTTGAAGGTGCCTGGAATGCTGCCTCTGGCGATGCAAGATGCATTGTCATTTCTTTGATAACCATTCTTGGTGGGAGGTTGTTGAAAATTACAAAGGCATGGTCGAGGAGATAAATCCAGAGGAAGATACTACCGGAGTTAGCAGATTTACAGTGGAAATGAGATTGTACTTACCGAATTAGCTGCTCCCTTGCTGCAAATCCTTTCCAATCAAAGGTCTCATGTAGGCAGTCTGGGTGTCGAGCTGACATGATGCCAAAGTCTCTAGCCATCTGGCCATGTTAGTATTCTTCTCCGCACAGACAAGCATAGATAGATATGGTTCGTACAGAAATTACAGTGCTGAACCGGAATCGACGGATCCTTCTTTTGCTCGTCTCAGTCCCCTCCCATCCTTGGTAGAGACAGACCATATATGCCGCCTGAAGGGCTTGAATCTTGGACATATTTGAGCTGGGATCCAGTCCAGGAGTACTTTGACCGTCTAGTGAATCATTGCAGAAGTCATCATCTGTGAATATCATTTCTTCAACGCAATTGAACCACATTTTTGCTTGTTCGTTATCCGCCTCATTTGGAGAAACGCTTGCCCCTACTGGAGTTAGTTCGCAACATCTCCTTCATCTGGTTTGTCATACCTATCAAAGCCATCGCAGCTACCAATATCGACTTGGCCTTAGTTGGTTCAAATGTCGGACGATGGACAAAGTTTACATTGGGATGCCATATATGCCAGTACAACGCGAGAAACTTCCGAAGATTTCGCGGTGAGAAGAACTGCATGCATGTTTGTTCCAGAACAGCTGACCACTCTAATTCCACCACACTGTTTCGAGGTTTCACTGTGACCACTTCTTTGATGTTGAGCAAAATCTGATGAGTCTGAATGACAAGTGGATCCGGTAATAAAGCATCGCAAGGAAGGTCGGTCTCGAGGAATCTTGTTACAACTTGAACTCGCTGTTCGTATGTTCCGCAGTCGAAGGAATCGACTAAGCCACTCCGTCTCGTAAAGTTATCGAGGAAGTGGAACTTGTAGTTATCTAGGTTGTTATCTTGGTGAATTTGGAAATTTCCGGCGGCAAGGCTAACAAAGTCGAGCCAGTCTTGATTGTTCGTAGAGCCCTCGAGCATGTCTGAAACCGAAGTGTAATTTCCGAGATAGTCGAACAAGGAAGTATCCCCAAACACCACAGTCGCAGGTCCGTCAGAAACCAATGACTGCGTATCCGAAACTACCACAGAATGGATGTCGAGATCGAGAGTTCCAGCACTTGCTGTTGAGCCTGATTCGAAGGAATAGCAACACTCAACTTCCTTCCCACGACATCGCACACACGGCTGCCCAGCACTGCAAGCCTTCTTCTGCCTAACACAAAGATCACACGCCCGACGAGTCATTTTGGCCTTGGCTTGACAAGTCAACGAATGTCTCCGAAGAACATCGGCTCTTTGGTAAGATTGATTGCATAACCCGCATCGATGCGGTCGGACGGCGCTGTGGGATGCTGTGTGACGATAAAGGTGTTCGCGTCGTTTGTACTTTTTCGGACATTGGGAACATGCGTAAAAGGTAGTGTCGGACATTATGTGGATTAAGATTGGAGATTGTGAGAATGTTAAATCTCATTGAGGAATTGGGATGAATACATGCTTGTTTCGAATCCGATCCGGTCTTTTCAGATCGCGGGGAAGTGGGCCGTCTTGTCGGAGTGGTGGTGGGAGGCGAATCGGAAGATCACTAGAGACGGTACGTACTGGACGAGCATTTGGAGAAGAGCTCTCATGAGATCATCATGTTACCCAGATCTACAATGTGGGAAATCGATTTTAGCTTTGCGCTACCATCCCACATCCTCCGCCCATTCATACAGACGAGCAGTTGTATAAAATGGACCAAGCATATCGCACAACTAACTGTTTGGGATGGTTTCATCAAACGACCCAAATTTCACATTATGTTGACTTTACAACTTTTCTGTGTAGCGCTAGCCGCTATTGTTGTTCGTCTACTGTTCACCGGTAGAAGACCCAAGAATTATCCTCCTGGCCCTCCCACATTGCCTATTCTAGGGAACATCCACTTGGTAGGTTAACCGACTGGTTAAACTGCATTCGCTAACATGAACAGATGCCCAAGCGCGATGCCCATCTACAATTCCGCAAGTGGGCAGACGAATACGGACCAGTCTACAGCCTGATCCTTGGCACCAAGCCATTCATCGTCCTGTCCAGCGCTCAAGCTGTCAAAGATCTTCTTGATAAGAAGAGCGCTCTATACTCTGATCGACAGGAGATGTACGTTGGGCAAATACTCGGAAGTGGTGGACTCCGACTTCTGATGATGGTTAGTATTCGTATTCCCCATCTCACGAATTATTTTCTAACTGACACTTGAACAGGGTTATGGACAAACTTGGCGATCGGTATGCACCTCCAGTCTCCATCCCAAACCCCTTCTAACATGCCTCTCTAGTTCCGCAAGCTTGTGCACTCTCTCCTCAACGTGACAGCAGCCAAAAGCTACGTTCCTTACCAAGATCTCGAAAACAAACAAATGCTGTACGAACTAGTCAGCCAACCAGATCATTTCCTGCAAAGCATTCGCCGCTACTCCAACGCCCTCACAACAACCATGGTTTTCGGCTGGCGATCACCAATCTACCACGATCCGAAACTAGAGCAACTGTTCACCGGCTTTGCCGAATTTGCAGAGATTAACCAAACCGGCATAGCCGCGCTCCTTGATTCCTTTCCCGTTCTGAGAAAGCTGCCTGACTTTCTACTTCCGGTGCAGAGAAAGGCTAAGGAGCTTCACAAGAAGGAGAAGGATTTGTATCTGAGTCATTGGCTTAAGGCCAAGCAGGATATTGCTGCTGGGACCATCAAGCCGTGCTTTTGTGTGGGGTTGGCTGAGGCGCAGGAGAAAGGTGGGTTTGATGATGATCAAGCTGCTTATATTTCTGGAACACTCCTTGAGGCTGGCTCGGATACGACTTCCAGTACTCTTTACGCCTTTGTGCAAGCTATGCTTCTGTACCCTGACGTCCAGCAGAAGGCTCAAGACGAGATCGATAAGGTCGTTGGTAGGGACCGGATGCCTACCATGGACGATGAGATGGACCTGCAGTACATCCGCGCTTGCATGAAGGAAACACTGCGATGGATGCCAACTACTATTCTCGGAGCAGTTCCCCACGCCGTTACACAGGATGATATTTACAACGGCTATCTCATCCCCAAAGGAGCAGGAGTTCTCAACAACGTATGGGGAATTCACATGGATCCCGAGCGCCATCTCAACCCCCGACAATTCAATCCAGAGAGATACATCGACGACTTACAAAGCCTCGCAGATGCCGCAGCGAACCCTGACCCTACGAAGCGGGACCAATTTACTTTCGGTGCGGGTCGACGTATTTGTCCTGGGATTCATGTCGCGGAACGAAGCTTGTTCTTGGGTATGTCGAGGGTACTGTGGGCTTTCAACATCCAGCCTACGCTTGATGAGAAGGGTCGGCCGGTCTTGCCTGATCCTGATAGGTTAACACAGGGCTTTGTATGTATGCCAGAGGAGTTTCCGGCGAAGATTGTACCGAGGTCGAGGGAGAAGAGGGATTTGGTTGTTGAAAGTTGGAAGAAGGCTGAGAAGGATTTGCTTGATCCTGAGACGAAGCAGTGGCTATGAGGGGAGCTGATGTTGGTGTTGAGTTTATGTAACACCCGTATATTATCAAATTCTTTTCTTCTATTTCCCCAAGTCACAAGAAGATAATATCTTGTAGTTATCACTTAGTGTTGCAAGTGACTCAAGATGGGTTTCGCGTACGATGATCTATTAGAAGAGACTGTCTTGTTAAAGTCGTGGCTTAATGGTAGACAGCGCACAATAACCGCATTCAACACAATGGACAAGATCATGGACAAGTTCTGGGACTGGGCTCTCGGCGACGCCGCTCGAAACCGGGAACCTTACTACGAAGAATTAGATCTGGACTGGGTCACAGGTGTCTTGCCTCTTCTCGAGGTAAAGCACTCCATCACGTGCACAACTTGCGGAGGTGAAGCTGCCATGGACAAGCTGGGACCAGAATGGGCAAAGTTCAAGTCCAACGATATTACGCAAGTCTACGCTCTCGTACAAGTACTCCCCCGACATATGGATACTCTCGATCCTGAGGGCACAAGCTCAGCTTACAAGATGCTTGAGGAATGGGACCCTCAATTTCGCAAAATCACTATTATCGGCAGCCTCTATCCTATCACTACCGCAGAACTGCCAAAAGAGCTCTACGATCTTGACTATCTCAAGAGTTGGCTCTATATCAACGTCATGATGCGATTTAGTCAGGTGAATGTGGACTTAGCTGAGGAAGCTGCGCCGATTCTTTCGAAGACACCTTATTATAGATACTACAAGATGGTCGTCGAGGAGGGGAAGAGTTTGGCCGATGTCAGAGCTGATCGGCTTAAGAACGAGGAGTTGGAAGATGCGAGAAATATTCCGGATTGGATCCCGCGCTTGGAATTTCATGTTCCTTTGGTGTGAGATGGGATTCAAGCATGGCGGATTCGTATTTGATCAAAGCAGGCGCGATATTCCCTCCTTCGAATGTTAATGTTTATGTCTTCCTTGAATTCTGAAGTCTTCATTGTGATATGGAGTCGCTCAAGTGAGCACGATAGGTCAAATAGGATAAGTGATAGAGTGGTTTTCTTGAAATAGATGACCCAAATGCCTGTGTTGAAGATCGAATAAAAGTGCTGTGTATCTTTTCAACTTGTTCTCCAAGATTATCGTTCCCATCTTCAAGCACCTATAATACGCCTCGCCGCAGTAACACCTGTCGTTTCGGTAAAGCTCCCCATTTTGCTCCAAATGATGCACATGGGGCGAGTACCAGTAGCGACATAGTTAACTCCCTGACAATCGGGTGTATTATCGCAGTGGTCGAGACACTGGGGAAAACTGAGGTCGAAGGTAAAACTGCCGATGGGAGTCGTTGAACCGGCGACGTTATCGCAGTAGACTTCGAATTCACCGCCAGCAGAGCCGTATTGGGGGCTCTCGACGTTGCAGGTATCGGGTGTTGCGCTGGTCGTCACTACTGCGGCGGATGTTTCGGTGGTTGATGGAGAAATCGAGGTGACGACTGTTGTGACTGATGGATGGCACGGGCCAGCGTTGACACCGATGACGAAGAGGGAGAGGGAGCCCGTGAAGATACTAAGTTGGACCATTATAACGAGTGACTTTGGTAAGGCGACCGAAAAGGTGATAGAAAACTGATGAGCCTTCTTGATTTCCGGGCATTTTGTCTGATATATACTCAGGTTGACCCCTAATTTCCGGCTCGGATTTGTCCTGCCAAGAGTTTGAAAGAAACGAACTATTGAGAAACTATTGACTGTCGCGCCACGCTAGACCACCATTGACCTCCGGGTTATACCCGCCAAGGTCGTCATGTCCGATTTTATTGAACCGGGGATCTCGTTCTCTCCGGCCGCTGTTGATGAACAACATGGGTTCTAAGAAGTAATAAGACGGAATCAGAACAAAGAGAAACGCAGCTTGCATAATCAAATGCGAATACAATTTGTTGTTGACACCACAGCGAACATTGGATATCAAGGTCAAAATCCCTCACTCAACAAGCGGCGACTAAAAAGAAAATGACGGCAAAGGGTTCTTCAGTCAACTTGGGAGATAGAGAATGCAAAAAAGAAGTGCCACGATGTTTGCAATCGTTTTTATGTATAGGAACAGCCCGATGCGGGGGTCGAACCCGCAACCTTGAGATCGCGTACTCGTAAGAGTCTCACGCTCTACCGATTGAGCTAACCGGGCGTGGCTCTTATTGTTGACGAGCGATTCGTTATTCCTGAACAGAAATGCTGTACGTACTTGCAGCCATGAACATCAAGGAGTCTTTATTCAAGAGTTAATCCTTCTAACCATATAAGCCAAGTCGTGCCGATTGATAGCTTATGGCTTTCATTGCTTGCCTAATTGACATTATCCATATAGGCGTTGCACTCCTTAATGCATAGCAGCCCAGTATAGCCATTATTGCGATTAACACGGCCCAGGTCCAGACGATCTTATAGGTCAGATAATTCCATAAACCAAGCTGAAATCAACCTGGTCTACCCTATGAGAAGTTACTTTCCCATAGACTCCTGTGACGATTCTGTGCTACGATCAAATACAGTTGTCATGATACTACCCACAGCCGAAGTAAGCCTCAGTGACGTCATGTTATTAAATCATAAGAAGTTGGAATAAACTGGATGTACTTGAATGAAGGTCAGTTCAAATGTTCGGCGTTCATACTTGGCGTACTCTGGTTGCGCTTCGACTCGAGTCATTCACGATGACTGATGCACGATATGCTGGCGATCTCCGCTCGTAGTGGACCCAGCGAATCACAGATCGCTTAGAAGTTGCTTATTCAATCTGTATAATCAACTGACGTAGCGCAATCGGAAGATGAGAACCCCAAAACAGACCTCCATCCGAAATCCCCTCTATCCGACCTGACTTCCCCACGACTCTTAATCAATCGCGGGGAATTATATCACTCGTGCAAGGTTTACTCTTCTGTACTTTCCAGAGCATTGATCCTCAAAGGCGTACTCAGTCATGGCCGCTCCCGTCAGCTTGAAAGATCTCACGATCGATAACATCACCGAAAATGTACACACCATCAACTCCCAATGTAGCAACCCACGCTTGAAGTATATCCTGGAAAGAGTCGTTACGCATCTTCATGACTTGGCGAGGGAAACGAGACTTACCACTGATGAATGGATGGCTGCTATTCAGTTCTTGACACAAGTCGGTCAGATCTCGTCGGATGTGAGACAGGTATGTAACCAGCCTAACGATACGTGCGAACTGAGCTGATTTAGTAAGGAATTCATCTTGTTGTCTGATATTCTTGGGCTTTCTCTCCTTGTTGATTCAATTGATCATCCCAAGCCAGAGGGTAGCACCGAGGGCACTGTCCTAGGGCCTTTCCATACCCACGAGGCGGAGCATGTTGGGGAAGGCAGTCTTATTTCCCATGACCCAGACGGCGAGCCTCTTCTTGTTCTATGCACCTTGAAGGATATCGATGGGAACCCAATCGACGGAGCCAGCATTGATGTCTGGGAGACTGATTCGAAAGGCTTCTACGACGTGCAGCACGCAGACAGGAACGGTCCTGATGGCAGGGCAGTATTGAAAAGCGACAGCGACGGAAACTTTTGGTTCAAGGCTATCGTTCCTGTCCCGTATCCGATTCCGCATGATGGACCGGTAGGAAAATTACTCAAAGTGCTCGGCCGTCATCCGTACAGACCGAGTCATATGCACTTTATGTTCAAGAAGGATGGCTACGATCCTCTCATCACGTAAGATTTAACCCTCGCCCAACGCCAGAAATAATGTTAACATGCTGCAGCGCACTCTACCTCAAGGATGACCCTTACGAATCTACCGATGCAGTCTTTGGCGTAAAGGACTCTCTTGTTGTTTCTATCCAAAAAGTCACAGACGAAGAAATGGCGAACAAGTATGATGTGAAAGTTGGTTCTGCTTTGATGACTTATGATTTTGTCTTGGTCTCAGACACGGCTGCTGCTAAGTTACGAAGACAGAAGGCTGAGGAAGCGATGGCGGGTTTGGGTCGTAACTTTAAGTTTATTGATGACTTGCCTGTTCCTGATGTAGACTAGACCAGTGTAGACCGTTAAGGAACACAGATACTCTCACGTATTTAATGATGATGAAAATAAAATCAAAGCAGGTGCGCAGTTCATGATTCTCTTCACTAAGTGCAGGCTGTGCTGTCAACGATGTCCAGATTACAGTAGACAACTCCAGTGAACAACGAGACTTTTAGGGCATTAAATGTTACCCCGCACCTGCAAAGTCGGCAGTCTCGTCTCTAATTGCCGAAGCCGGAGATTCGGAAATAGCGCCCGAAATGGGTCTCGTCTTGTCGTCACCTTGATTTTGTAAGTTTTGGTAAGCGTTTGTAACCGCCATCTCCACTTCTTGCGCAGAGACCAAACACGTATTGGTTAAATTCTGCAACATCCCGGACATGCAGAATAGATATTCACAACTCATTCTATTCTAGTGTAACATCATGCCTGTGTTTCAAGAAACATCTAGCTCGGCGAGGGACCTTAGGATCTTGCCATCGCGAGCACTTCCTCTACCTCGTCTTTCTCAGAAGCCTGATTTGGCGAGTACTGATGGTGAGCGACGAGAGGTTGTTGTGATAGGCGTAAGTATGCTTGGCCAGAGAAGAGATTTTATGTCTGACGTGTATAGGCTGGACCCAGTGGCTTATTTCTTACCTTGCTTCTGGCGAGATATGGACTCAGGGACTCTTCATTGCTTTGCCTGGACTCCAAACCAGGCACTCTGAAAGCAGGTCAAGCAGATGGTCTCCAACCACGAACCCTCGAAGTATTCCAAAGTCTAGGAATAGCAAGCGAGATCATCAGCGAAGGATGTCACATGGAAGAGGTCGCATTTTGGAACCCATCCAGCGACGGCGGCATTGAGCGAACGAGCTTCACTCCAGATGTCAACGTCCCTGCTCGCTTTCCCTTTGAAGTTACGATCCACCAAGGTCGCATCGAGCGTATTCTTGAGGAGAATCTTCGTCTCTATGCGGGTGATGAGACTATTCGGCGATCGCACCGCTTTTTGGAATACACAGTCGACGAGAACGATGCCCAATTTCCCATCGTGGTAAAGTACGAATGTGATCTTCCAGATGGTTCAACACAGCAGAGCACCGTTCGGACAAAGTACCTCATAGGCGCAGACGGCGCCCGCTCAAAAGTCCGAAAGTGCATGGGTCTCAGCCTCGAGGGCGAGACGAGCGATCATATCTGGGGCGTCTGCGACTTTGTAGCTGAGACAAACTTTCCCGATATTCGAAAGCGCTCGGCAGTTCACTCCGATGCAGGATCTGTGATGATTATTCCTCGTGAACAAATCGCCACGGGTGAATATCTCACGCGATTATATGTTCAAGTTCCTGGTGAAGTTGAGGTGACACAGGATGCGGGTACTGATAAGAAATCTGCTGATAAGAAGAGACGAGGTGCTGTTACGCTGGATTATATCTTTGAGCAGGCACGGGCTGTGTTTGCACCTTATGAGATTGGGATCAAGGAGGGGACGGAACCGGATTGGTGGGCTGCGTATCAGATTGGGCAGCGCATGGCGCCGAGTTTCTCTAAGAGGACGACTGGTGGTTTGGAAAGGGTGTTTATCGTTGGCGATGGTAAGTAGCCTGGTGCCACTTGCTGACGGTATACTAATTCTTCATAGCGTGCCACACTCACAGCCCAAAGGCTGGTCAGGGAATGAACGTGTCAATGATGGACTCGTACAACCTAGCCTGGAAACTCGTCCATAGCCTCCACGGCCTGACTCCACCTGGCCCATCAGACCCCGTCCTAGAGACCTTTACACCAGAACGCATGGACGTAGCTCGTCAACTGATCGAGTTCGATACCAAGTTCTCGCACATGTTCTCCGGTCGCATTGGCTCAGACGACGCTGGAGCATCTGGTCTCACGCACGAGGAGTTCCTTCGCGTGTTTAGTGAAGGGAGTGGATTCACCAGTGGCTGTGGATTGCAGTATAAGCCTAGTAGTTTGGTGCAGGGCTTAGATGAGAAGGGTTTGTTGAGAGATGATCCTTTGTCTGGTGCTTTGACGCCGGGCAGAAGATTGCTTGATGTTGAGGTGAAGCGCTATGCGGATGCGACACACCGTCATCTGCAAGATGGTATGTATCTACAACATGATATGAGATGAAGACTAACATGAGTACAGAAATGCCGCCCACCGGTCGCTACTACTTGACCATCTTCGCAAGCACGGACTTACTCGATAAATCCGGCTCATCCCAGTCAGCTCTTCAATCCGCCATCGGAACAATCAGAAAGTTTCCACAGGGAACCATCAACCTTGTTGTGATCCACCCTCTGACCACACGCTTCGAGTGGACTGATCTCCCGGCGGGTGTGAAGCAACTTTCTGAGATGAGAGTGTACGGCATGGCTAAGAAGGAAGACGTATATGATATTCTTGGTGTATCGAAGAATGAGGGAGTTATGGCCGTTGTGAGACCTGATGGCTATGTTGGAATGTTGGCGCCATTGGTCAAGCCAATCTTGGTGGAAGAATATCTTCGTGGGTGCTTGGCTACTGTTTGAGAAGATTATGAGCGAAAGATAAACAAATCAACTACTATAGGCGATAAACTTCTGTGCCGGGACACATATAAGTCTGCTGTATATAAATTTATTGATCTATAAGTCTACCATAAATATAAGTCTACTATAAACTCTAGCCTTTGTACTCTATCTGCCTTCTTAAGCAAAACCCCCTTTAAGCTCGCTTCAGTATGATGCTAGGTAAGCTGGATCTGCAAGGTAGCAATCATCTCAAAGTCCTACCAGAAGGCAAGCGAATGAATGCCATGTCAGCTTACTCTTAATTGGCGGAGGCATATTGCGACAGTCGGACATATACTGTCTGATTGACAGGAATACTACCCTTGGTCATTACATACCGGCTCTCGAAATCGGTTTGTGAACCATCCATATTCCTTCTTTTCACGAAGTATCTCATTCTACATCACCATGACTTCTCAATGCATAACACTACCATCAATCCCTAAAATCTCATACTCCATCCATAGAGACTCTTCAAATAACCCATGAATCGTTTTATCCAACACCTTTGGATTCCATTTCTTATCTATCCAGGGGGTAGTTTCTCGACATTTGGCATTTACTATCGAGATGGTGCTGTCTTGGTCATGGCCGTTGACCCACTAGCGTGCACCCTTCATGTCAACTTGTCAGATCGCACCCTACATACTGAAACCCACCTTATTTTGCATATAAATGCTCAAGGCATCATGCCACATTGACGAAGCATAACATCCGCGTTCATATCTAACGACCAAGATCATCACCAACTACAAACAATCATGGCAGTAACTCAACACTCCCATACCAAAACTTGGCCTGACTCAAATGGTTTCTTCGGCCAATTTGGAGGCAACTATTATCCACCCGAAGCTCACCAAGCCCTCAAAGAATTAGCAGATAAATACCAAGAACTCCGTCACTCCCCAAGCTTTCTTCAACGTCTTGAAAAAGTCCGTGTTGGTCTGCAAGGCCGTCCAACACCAATTCACTACCTCGAAAACATCTCACAAGAAATCGGAGGCGCTCAGATCTTTGTCAAAAGAGAAGACCTCAATCATACAGGCGCCCACAAGATTAACCACTGCGTCGGTTTCGCACTTCTTGCTAAAGCAATGGGCAAGACCAAATTGATTGCGGAGACAGGCGCTGGACAACATGGTGTTGCTCTCGCCACTGCTGCTGCATATTTTGGTCTTGAATGTGAGATTCATATGGGCGCCGTGGATACAGAGAAACAAAAGTCTAATGTTGGTCGGATGCAAATTCTTGGTGCAAAGGTTGTGGCTGCGACTGCTGGACAATCTGCTCTCAAAGAAGCCAGCGACTCAGCTTTCAACGCTTATGTTGAGCAAAGAGAGCATGCACTATACGCGATTGGATCGGCTATTGGACCTCATCCCTTTCCATTGATTGTACGGGATTTCCAGTCTGTTATTGGTCGAGAAGCACGGGACCAGTTTCTTAGCTTGAATGGAGGGTTACCTGAGCATGTCGTGGCTTGTGTCGCTGGGGGTTCCAATGCTATGGGGATGTATTCTACATTTATCGACGACGCGGAAGTTAAATTGCATGCCGTCGAGCCACTCGGTAGATCTGAGAGAATAGGCGAGCATGCAGCCACACTATCCTACGGCAGGCCAGGTACCTTACACGGTGCGAAGACAATTGTGCTTCAGAAAGAAGGTCTACCAGCTTCTGTCACCTCTATAGCATCCGGACTTGTTTATCCTGGCATCGGACCTGAGATGGCAATGCTTCACCAAGCTGGAAGGATTTCCGTCGCGACTATTGGAGATGATGAAGTAATTAGTACGTTTTTCAGCATGGCGAAGAAAGAGGGGATTATAATTGCTCTTGAAAGTGCGCATGCTGTGGCTTATGCTATACGATTGGCGGCGCAGCGGCCGAAGGAGGAACGAATACTAGTGAATCTGAGTGGCCGCGGGGATAAAGATGTTGATTATGTACTTGAGAATTATGGCACGGCTTAGGATTGGATAGAGTAGAGGTGGCTTTATTGAGATGAAACATGGGACGTCGTCTTATTGATATCCCTTGGTGAGTTTATGCATATTTCCCCATGTTTTAGATCTTTAAAATAGGCATAACAATAAGCGAAAGTCAGTGTCAACCATCAATCAGTCATATCATCTCGTTTTAAGATTGGGATTGAGAATGTCATCTCCGTCATTCCAGACATGTTGCTCAGTCTGGTTGGTGGTCTATCAAGTGCAGCGAATCATCATGCAAGGGAGTTCAATTCAATTCTCCGACAACACCGGCAGGTGCAGTTCTGGGACATTCGTATTACCCAAAGAGTTTTCGAAATAAAATTGTATGTTTCTCTGTCAAGAGCTGATGTCCCAGCCATGCTGAAGAATTGAGTTTTAAGCTTACCTCGTGTTCGATCCGCATTCCTCCCCCAACCATATTTTTACCCTTGCCAAGCACGCTAATCTTACTGTGTCACATTGCGCTCAACGGTTGGCCAACCTCTGGATTTCTGGAAGCCATTGACTCTGCAGTGGTCACTGTTTCGACCAATTACAGAACATATGAAGTTGAATGACAAGGGAGGTTGGTAAGACATGTCGCCTAGATGTATCTTGTTTGATTTGATGATGGAGAACATGAATTGTCATGGTAAATTGAGTTTTCGAAGCGGACCGTTGTGGAAGTTAACCTGAGATTGATCTGACTTTTGTCTTGTGACGGAGATTACAAGGCTGAATGTAGAAGCAGATATATAGTGATGCAAAATCCTCTCTGTATGTGCATACCCTCCATCCAGAATCATCCAAGTTGTATCACCCTTCACTTTAATATTTGTCCAGAATGTATATCCCAAATGTTGCTGTCGCCGCCTTGGCCCTCTTCAACCCTTGGGATAAATCTATTTGGACAGCCTCAGATGACACAGTCCGCGGCGGCATCAGCCAATCTTATTTCGACGTCCTAGAACCCCACACCCACGAAAACCCCTTCTCCCACGCCATCGCCAAGTTCTACGGCCACCTAGACCACGAAACTCTAGGCGGTTCTGGCTTTGCCTCGCAGCGAACTATCGACGGTCTGCCTGTCACTGACCTCACTGGCTACGATCGCCTTCTGCTCGAGATTTCTTACTCTGATGGAAAGATCTACACTATCAACATCAGAGACTCGGAGAACGACAAGGATGGCAGTACTCTGAACTGGGCTTATGATTTCCAGATTCCTGCTACCAAGGTTTCCGAGGAGTTAATTGAGCTTACTCAGGTAGTCATCTACTTCAAAGACCTTGTCCCTACTGTTCGCGGTACTGCTAAGAAGGATGCTAAGCCTCTTGATCTTTCCAACGTTGTTGGTGCGAGCATCATGATTCGCAGGTATGTACTACGTCGTGTCAATTGGGATGTAAGCTGACGGTCTGTAGCTTTGAAACTGTGCAGCAGGGTGACTTTGAACTTATAATCAAGTCTGTTACTGCTTTGGGACAAAAATGTGAGGCTCCCAAGGTTGAAGTTTCTTGTGAGAGCCTTTGTGGAAAGAAGATTGAGATTGCTCACTAAGACTGGTCTGACGACCGTTTTCTGCATTTCTATTACTTAATGTTTCAATTATATCACGATGGTGATTGTCTTCAGCTGTATATACTTGATGAATCTAAATTGACGCTATACTGATGCTAACGTGGGAACATTGTCTTAGGCTAACCTTTCTGGAAAATGAAGAACTGAAAAACCATTACCACACAAGCAGACGTCATCATAACTCGCAATGAACCTCGGACATGACGATGAATGACTTCAAGCATCTAGATTAATTATAGCTAAGAACCTTCGCACCTTGCACGTATACCAGCGGCTTTTTTCACAGCAAGCATTAGATTCGGTTATGCATGAACACGCGGGAGATAAGTAGGCGTATAGGGTAGCCACTGACAGAAACCCATCTCTTCGATCCCTGCATCGAAGCTCCGCCAAGAAAAAAAGAAAAAGAAACCGGAGACAGCGATGGCAATAAACAATTAATGAAGTCAGCTAAAAAGCAAAAACATGTTCAGCTGAGTAGATCAAATGTGGATATCAAATCGTTAAAACCATCCGAGCGCGACAGACATTAGACAATTGGGCATCGGACGGAGATCAACTACCCTTCTAGCTTTAGGGCACAGCATGTAATTGTGATGTGCGATCTCACTGATTTCAGGTTTCAATCACCACTTGGCAAGAAAGCGGAAAGTCAATTCTTATATCAATTAATTCTGGAACCGTCCCCCCGGTACCAAGACTTGCTAAATATTAAACGAATGTGGAGAGAACTTCCTGCAACGCCTGCACTAGAAGGGATTAATTCCACCTTTTAAGATTGGGTTTCGTCTGTGTCCCTGTCACGTTACAAATCGTTGATGCCGCCGGCAACTGTAGTCTGCGCGATTAGTGTAACGTAGAAGAGAAGGATTCACGAATTTCGTGACATCTGTCAGGCTCGGCTAAATTGACGTGTTTTTAAAAAAAAGTCAAGTTTATCCGTATCCGTATTTCCGCGCTTTAGAAGTTTCATAAAACAACGCGCCAAGAGGCAATCTTTCTCCCGTCTACGATCAGCGTTGACCCCGGTACCGGAAGACACACTTCCTAGTAAATCATCGCCACATTCGTAAAAGCGTGATAATGATAGTCATGGGCGATAAGGCAAAGCGAGATATTCGATCGGGGAACCGTTCCCAAGTGATGACTGAGCCTTACGGAAGTCTGTAGAATATCCACTGATCTACGAGCAGGCCTACAGGATTGGAAGCTGTACGGCGGAAGTGATCGACATGCAGCGTTACAAACCCACAGGGATTTCTTTTAGCTCCGTTTCTGCATGTCCCTGGTAAAAACCCGGTTTCTTGACTCATTGGAATGTGACATGTCGGAAGCTCATGAGTAGCTGAAATTTGGAGCCGCTTTTTCTTCTTCTTCTTTTTTTTTTTTTTTTTTCTTTTTTTCTTTGGAGATTTATCCACGAACAGACCACTATCTCGATTGGATTGTTGGGAATAAACTCTCTGGGGTTTAGTCAAAGCCTAATTACTCCAAGTTATTTGATGAGCTTATCATGATGTTTAATTGAGGACCCTTTACGCATGGAATAATCCTTGATTCTACAGCGCTTGACCTCTGAGACAGAGTCTCCACTCAGTCATCTTCATGCTGACATCTCCCCACCAAGTGTCTCTTCCCCTTTTTGTAGAAAAAGCAACAAGATGTGACAACAATTCTTCTGTGACGTGACTGAGACATAAAGTGTATGGGTCCGTTAAAGTGTAAAGATATTGAACCAAGCTATTGGGAAAAAGGAATTCTTCTAGGCGAGAGCTGAGGGAACCGAGTCATTCCCACATTGAAGCCGGTGTAGCCTGCCTTGGCAGAATTGTGGCTTGCAAAAACGTTCGATACAGTTCAGATCTAGACCTTGTCGAAGATCACCAGCCAGAAATACGCTTTGACAATCATCACGTGGATTGATCTCACTATTGGATTCAATGAGTTCATGCAGAATAAGAAGAAATCAGTGGATCTGATCTGACATTGACCCCTGACCTGAGCTGACCCCTATTGCTGTACAGTAGATGTGCGGGCGCTATTCAATTGAGGCATCTGTCCCCGGATATACAAAACGTGCTCGGCGAATCAGAAAATTAGTGCAAGCCATGTTCGTCTCATCCCTTCTTTCTAGACTCTTACTGTCAAAAATCCTTCCCGTCGTTCTACCAAAGTCTAAATCCTCCTCGGTGCCTCGGTGTCTGGGCTTCGCTAGAGTGGGAAAGAATTTTCTATGAAGCCCACACTTTTCCCCATGTGGCCAAACCGCGACAGGTGCTCCGTCAGACCGAGAATCTTTACTACATTCGGCGACGAAACACGCGCTAGGTGAGGAGATGGCGTATGAGATTAGCGTCCCATAGTGCTGGGATAGCTTGCCTTGCTGCCCATCTTTGGTTGGTTGGTATACTGCGATGACTCGGTGTTACTGACTCGGACCAGGTATGCTCAGTCATTCGACGTGGTATTGCTTACAACAACCTAGTTGAATCCAAGATCGATTGTCGCCATGATAGGTTTAGTAACGGGCCAAGCTTCCCCTGACTGCTCCTTCCAGATGCAGCTCCACTGATGGTCGATTATTCCCCGTTGGTGCACCTGGTCCGATTCTCCACGCACGGATGAAGCTATCCAGGTCTGGACGCATTTCCGACGTCCGTGGCGAAACGAGGAGCCACTTTCATGCTTCCTCATATATAGTCTGACCTGATTTCTCCCCCCGCTGAAGAATGTCCACTCGTTCCCCTGCCTGCCTCGACTTGTCTTGTCTCGTCTCGTCTTGTCCCGACTTTCTGGTTCAAACCTTCTCATCCACAATTTACTAACTACACCATGGCGATCGAGACTCGGGCGGCCGAGATTGCCGGGACGGCATACGCCTTCTTAATTCTTTCGACTATCGCGACCTGTTTACGAGTTTATTGTCGTGGTTTTATCATCAAGGCTTTTGCCCTGGATGATTATCTGGCTGTCATCGCCCAGGTATGCGCGGCATGACCGATTTGCCGACTGGTGCCACTGCTAACAACGACAAGTTCATGTTTATCGTTTACGGATCATACTGTATCACAGGTGTTCACTATGGAACTGGTCTTCATGTCAAGGACATGGCGCCAGGCAATGTGGTAAAGGCCATGCAGGTACGTAGCAGGCGGAATTTATGATGCGACAAGTCACTGACTTTTCTCCTCCCAGATGTGGTGGACATGCGAACCTACATACGTCCTAGCCAACATGGCTCTCAAAGCCAGTATCGCCATCTTCCTGCTGCGAATCTGTGTTACGCGAACACACAGAATGATCATCTACATCGCTACCGGTGTGACTGAGCTCTACAGCTTGTTCTTCTTCCTGCTCTTCATCCTGCAGTGCCGACCTACATCTCTCTTCTGGCTTCGGGTGACTGACAACCCTCCTGCTGGAAGCTGCCTCGATGCCACAATCGTTGCCAACGTTTTCTACGGTTACTCGGCTATCAGCTGTGCGTCTGATTGGACATACTCTATCCTTCCCATGTTCCTCGTCTGGAAGCTGCAGATGAGCAAGAGAACAAAGATCTCTGTTGTTGCTATCTTGGCTGCTGGTGCCATGTAAGTCTATACCTTTTAAGCGTTCTAATACATACTGACAATTATCACAGTGCTTCTAGTGCAACCATCATCCGATTCCCCTACCTCTACTCCCTGACCGACATCGACGACTTCCTATACTCCACTTCCGATGTCGCTATCTGGTCAACCGTCGAGACTGGTCTCGGTATCACCGCCTCAGCCGTCGCTACCCTCCGACCCCTCCTTCGAAACTTCCTCGGTCAAGGATCCTCCGCCGAAGGTGCCGGAAACTCTGCCCGCCCCTGGCAAAGAACTGGTGGCAGCAACCATCCTACTGGAGGCTACATGCGCAGCACTGGTCCCAACGGTGAGGAAGCTTTCGATCTTCACGACACCAGCAACAAGCGCATAGGCGTCACCACTATTATCGACCATGGCGACGATGCCAAGGGTGGATTCAAGCGAAGCAGCCGATCTGACGAGTCTGACTCTGTTGCTGAGCTGCGTGATTGGAATACCAGCGATTCTGACCTTGCTGGTACAGCTGATAAGAATGGTCAACAAAGACCAGAGAAAGGTTGGAATGTCTTGGTTAAGAAGACTGTTACACAAACAAGAGGGTCTGACATGGCATAATTCGACATTGACGTTACGTTACTATACTTTACTTATCTAATCTAATCTTACTTTACTTTGAGCAATGCAATACCCTGTACATAGTCACCGTTTCTGCCATGTTCAGTCTTCAAGTGTCAATGATTACACATCTTTATCCAGATTTTAACACATCCGTAGATATCTACCAAGTTGTACAAGTCAAATTACGAACTTCACTATGGTAGCACTTTGTTGAATCACGTGACGAATTTAGTCTCATCTCGATAAATTTTCATATCAACAGAAATATCTCATCACAATTGGTTGCAAGCCACAATATCACCATGACAATCCAAGAAGATCAACAACTCAGCAATTCTGAGTATTGGGATAGTCGTTACGTCACCTCCAACGGTGATGATCCCACCCACGAATGGTTCCGCTCATTTGACCATCTCCTTCCCTTTCTGTCAAAGAATCTTCTCGAGCAACCAGGTCGCACAGCACAGGATAACCCCAAAATTCTTCATCTAGGCTCAGGCGATAGCGTAAGTGACCTAGCATTTGTTTGTGTCTCGACTAACCATTTCTAGGTTGTACCTGCTGAGCTTGCTGGGCGCGGCTATCAAAACCAGCTATGCGTTGATTTCTCCCCCGTGGTAGTTGATCTCATGACTGAGCGACATAAAGATATTCCTGGAATCGCATGGCAGCGAGTTGACGTTCGTGACATGCCATCAGTCCCCACTAGCTCTATCGATGTAGCCTTTGACAAGGGTACACTAGATGCCATGATTTACGGTAGCCCTTGGAGTCCGCCCGACGAAGTTAGGGAAAACACCAGCAAATATCTCAAGGAGGTATGTAAAGCAAATTCTGTGCGGTTTTGATGGGGAGCTAACATTTGTAGGTGCACCGTGCGATGAAAGATGATGGAGTTTTTCTTTACATCACCTTCAGACAACCTCATTTTATGAAATTGCTGCTTAATCCGGATAATATCTGGGATATGGAGATGGAGGTTTTGGGTGGAGGAGGAATGCTTGATTACTATGGATATGTTATTAGAAAGTCCAAGCCTCAATAAATCGGTGAAAGTTTGAAATCCAATTATTTCTTCCATTGCAATCGTTCAGCAGCGTGTATGCTCAACATCTACCTTGGGGAACGGAGCCTCTGAATTCAATTATTAGCTTCGTGCATTGCTGTAGAGGGCAATAGTTTTAGACTTACTCAATGTACCAGCCCTCAAATCAGGACTTGCCACCCTTGGGACAATTCTGAACAAGATGATACAACATCCCCTCGCAAACAGACGGTTCAAGTGAAGCGCCACTACCAAAATCATTGCGGTCCACCCATCGAATTGTATGAGCGCCGATAGGCGTGTTGAAGCAGCCATACTTTACCTGACCAGGCTGATAACCGTAGCTACCATCAGTATTATCCTTCCCATCGCACCATAGCTTTACAGCGTCCCAAGCAGCTTGGTAATTGTCACTCCATGCCCAACCGTCGTTGAAACACTAGAGCTTTGTGGGAGGTTTGTATCCTTGAGGACGGACACAGACGTTGGAATTGGCCCAAAACCCGACATAACCGTCGGTGTTTGATTTATGCCACTCTTCAAGTCTGCTAGGCGCAATTACATATTTGGCGGCGATTGTGTTATACAACTGACCGTTTTCTATCTTGTGGAATCTGTTGCAGTTTTTGACCATGCTATCCTGGACGGGGGTAGACTATTTAATTACAGTTGGCTCGGTAGTTGTTGGTGATGGTTTTGTTGTGGTTTGGGGGGAGCTTCTGGGCCATCGATGCAATAGGATCGACTGGTAATGTAGTTGCCACAATCCTTTGTCAGGGATGGGTTCTAATCGTATCTGTTAAAAAACCTTTGCAATGCTGTATCGAGCATCAATACTTACCCATTGCAACCAGCTTTCAAGGCTGGTCTTGAAGGATTTAGGCATATCTTTGCAAGCAATTGACCCATCGTTATCCCACTAGAATTGACATTGGGGTTAGGATCATGTGGCATATGTGGATTAACGTCTATCAATCCTACAGTTGCATATGACTGGTTTGGATTGGAAGATGCAGCCGTGCTGCTGTTGCTGTGATGAGTAGTACTGCCATATGGTATAGCATTCGCATGTTGTACCTGGCCTTTAAACATAATGATTCTGTAGAAACTACAGGCTACAGATTACAGACTACAGAGTCAAGTCAGATTATTGTGAGATAATCCATATCTATCGCAGATGAGAGGGACGTTACGAAATCTTGAGTTTGACCGCATGTTGAGTGAGAAATATCGAGGCCCATAGGTACATTGCGAATTAGGACATAAAATTCAATCACCACTAGAGTTGTAACCTCACGGCTCCAGTACTAACCAGGGTTGAAATGCCTTATGACTATTTGATTTACGACAGATAGGTGTCTGTACCACAATTATCACGATTAGACCAATCAAGAATTGCAAAATGCTGAATCCTGGGCAAGCTGGGCATTCTGAGGTGAGATATACCAAGTTTGGAGACTTTCTTCAATTATGCGCGATGAAAGCGTTCGCATGACCCCATGCAGGAACATGCATACGCCACAATAGGAAGATCTTTTTGACCAACTTTGCGGCTCTGAGACAATATTCGGATTGCTGCAGTCTTTTTAAGACATTGTTCCACTGCATATGTCCCCTAGAAACTCTTACTCCGAGACAATCCCAGGCTCAACTGGCCTCGTATATGCAGCTTATCTAACCTCAACACTGTGTTGTTCGTCAATTCTTACTTTCAATTTGGAGATAGTTTTACATCACAAACAGCTTGGTACTGTGGTCTAGTTGGTCATGACATCTCGTTAACACCGAGAAGGTCCCCGGTTCGAGCCCGGGCAGAACCTCACTTTTTGACTTTCGGCCTTTTGATCATCATGTCGTCATCAAGAAAGAGGATGCAGCTTGGTAAAAACGTGTTGATTTTTTTGGCCTTTCTATTTAACTTTCATTCTCACTTTTTCACCCATGGCTATTATTCTGTTCAATCACACTAAGCAGGACAGAAATTACAGCTGCCGACATCACTGGATTGTCCTAGAAAGGCTTCTAGCAGCTCGGAAGAAATTCTAGTCGGAATTCTGAATCCGGGCATAAAATAGGAAAATGGTTTCATACAAGGGGAGTGGGGGCATCATATGGACCTTGCTTTTGACCAAGCCGTGGCAAGGCTGGCCAACCCCTTTTGGTCGTGACAATAATATTACCCTACTCGTTCTAATTCGTCTTATGTTTTCGGTGCAACATGGCGGCGAGGTATATGCAGTCAGCTTGGTGGTTCTACTGCGGCTAAACTTAATGGGCCAGCCTTATCAGTTCTTCGCCATTCTGCTGTAGCATGTGCCGAGCTTCACATAAACCGAAGACGTTATGAGGTAAGTAATAAAGTTCACATACAAAACTTGATTCATACGTGAGAACCATCATGTGTCTTTATAAAGGAAGCCGGTGCCCTTTGAAATTGACCTTTTATCTTCATTTACCGCATCTTCCACATCTGCAGATAAGATCTCCCATTCATTGTCTCGTCACCCTTCCTATACATTTGCCATCGTGGTATGGTCATTGCGCAGCTGCCTGCCTTTGCTGTTCTTGTCGGTGTCCGCTTCCACCTTGACTCCATCCGAGCATCTTGAACAAAATGCTTTACCATGTCCGGCAGCCTGCCAAGACAAAGGGCCTGAAAACTGTTCTCTGTATTCTGCGGCTGAAATACTTGCTGTTTGTCCAGAACCTGTACTGCTAGCCTTTAGTCTTAACACGGTGTTCAACGATACAGAAACAGATAACCCGATTTATGCCTGTACATTGGGCGATCCTGAAACAAAAACCAACCTCCTTACAGATCAGGGCTTCGTGGATCATGATGCTATGAGCGGAACCAACTTTGGTCCCGGTCAGCGTCGAGCTGCCGTAGTTGACTATTCTTGCGGTGCTGGTTTTCCCAAAAGGCTGGAGACTCCGGTAAAGCTTTCATCATGGGATGTTACACTCGAACCTGTAAGCGAGTCGCCAGGAGCAGATGCTGTTACAGCAACGATCAAGTTCAAAGAATACCTTAAAGAGACCCTAATGGACTGCGACAAGACCATCATATTTGCCTATTATCACGGTACACTTGAAGGTCTCTATTCAGGACAGAAAGGAGAAGCGGGATGTATCTCGAACTGCGAACAGACACTGACAAACAACAACAAAGGCTCTCAAAAGTTTCGCAAGATTGGCTACTTTGCGGCGTGGAACGATGACAGACCTTGTCTGAACATGCATGTCAAAGGTATCGACAAATCATGCTCTCATATCCACTTCCCATTTGCCGAAGTCTCCAAGAATCTAAGCGTCGTCATTCCCTCTTATGTCCAAGAGCAATTCCAATCATTTACCAAGGCAACAGATCTCCCCGCCAAAAGATCACCGTCTTCGAAGGCTGGCCTTTCCGAATGAAGGAACAGACACAGACCTTTTTCGCAATGCTGTGGCTCCCAGTAATTCACAGGCGTTTGCGAATCGTGTTGTGAGATTTGTCGTCGACAATAAATTAGATGGCGTGGCCTTTGATTGGGAATATCCTGGCGCCACTGATATTGACGGATCTGAACATGGACAGGAGTCTGACGGTGAGAACTATTTCCAGTTTTTGAAGCTCGTCCGCGAGAATTTGCCCGAGGAGAAAACGGTTTCTATCGCGGCGCAAGCATCTCTTTGGTATCTCAAGAGCTTCCCGATCAAAAAGATGGCCGTTGTCCTAGACTACATCATCTACATGACCTATAACTCACATGGTAAAGTTACCCAAGCCGTCTTTATATACATTGTTGCTAATGCCCGTCTAGGACAATGGGATGTCGGGAGTAAATGGGCAAGTCCAGGTTGTCCTGCAGGGAATTGTCTTCGTTCTCACGTCAACTCCACTGAAACTATGGATTCCCTCATCATGATCACTCGGGCTGGAGTTGAGTCTCACAAGGTCGTTGTCGGTTTGAGCAACTACGGACGATCATTCAAAATGTCCAGCTCTACGTGTCGCGGCCCTCAGTGTATGTCTTGTCTTTCCAAAAAGCCACTTCTTCCTGCTAACATGTTATTCAAGGCACATTCCTCGGAGGCAGAAATGACTCCAACGCGAAAAAAAAGCCGATGTACCGACACTGCGGGATACATCTCGGACCCTGAAATCAACGAGATCATTAGCAAAGGAGGCGCAATTAAGAAATGGTATGACGAACCGACGGACTCGGATTACCTCGTTTATGAGGGAGATGAATGGGTTGCATACATGCCTAAACCGACCAAGTCTCGTCGGATGAGGGACTACATGAAGCTCAACTTTGGTGGGACGACGGACTGGGTAATCGACCTTCAAGAAGATTATGGCAAGTTCCCTGGAGGTGGAGGCGTTGATCCGCCTAGTAACAGGGCCACAAGGGCGAACAAGAGAGGCAGATTTGCTTGATAATATGTTTGAACTGTTACTTATGTGCAATGTACGAATTGCACAATAGTTGTATGTAAATGAAGCTGTCATGCCCAAAGACTTGAAGAGTTTTGCCAGAAACATAATTCACTTTCTCATCGTTCTCTTCCATCTCATTAGTCATCAATGAGCTCGGTCGTGTGGCCCAATGGCAAGGCGTCTGACTACGAATCAGAAGATTCTGGGTTCGATCCCCAGCATGATCATTTCTTTTTGCCAAATTTCGAACCTGTTGTTTTAGACACTGGGGATCCATCCAATTCAAGTAAGGACAATACCTCGCGTTCGGAGCGGTGTAAGTTGAGAGCATATTACCCATTCGGGAACATCAATTTCTAATGCATAACTGCGTCAGTGTTTCACCAACCTGCAATCTCGGCATGCATAAGCTTCAACCTTATCCCTCCACACAACATCTAGAGTAAAGATAGCTTCTTTTGGACTTCGCAAACTTTCCTCCTTCTTTTTTCCAAAGACCTGTAAACCATTTAATATACCGCAAACTGCCGTGCTTCATATATAACACTTCTATTAATGCTACCATAGCTTAGCCTAAATGAAGCTCGGATAACAGACTCGGAAAAGATCTACACGGAAAACCTGGCCCCCTGGTTTCATGTCTAATCCGAATAGGAAGACGGGATGTAGCTTACCGAGCACCCCGGATGATTGGAGGATATGTCTTTTACCTTGCCAGGGAACCTTGGCAGGAGAATTAATACCGGACCACGGTGCAAAGTTAATATATGGTTCGGATAACCTCCACTTGGCAACTTGTTCTTTGTTCTTTCCATCTTTCCATCAGACAAAGTTACGAAAATGCATTCCAAGATCGTGGGCGTCCTTCTCGGCTCAGCAGCCCTAGCCAACGCCGTCAACTTGTTTGTCGCAGACTACAGCGGCAAGGTCACTACGCTAAAACTCACCGAGAAAACAAATGGACATGATCTCACCGTTGCTTCAATTGCGCGCGAATGCCAGCCCACTCCATCTTGGTTGACGCTAGACAAGGCGAACAATGTGCTTTACTGTCTCGATCGCGGCCCATGGCAACAACCTGGATCTCTGAACTCGTTCAAGGTTGGAACAGATGGTGCTTTGAAGCACGTTTCACGCGTCAGGGCCCCTTCGGAAGGTGTGGCTGGTGAAATTGTCACTGGAGCGAACGGAAAGCGTGGATATTTCGGTGCCTCTTAGTAAGTTGATTGCACTAATGTCTGGTGATTTGTGCTCATATATCGCAGTATTCCAGGTGTCGCTGCAGCTTATGAGCTTGGTAAAGACGGCGCTATTTCAGGAAGCCAACCACTTCAGCAAATTTCTACCAAAATCGACAAAATCGGGCCCATCGCTGATCGACAAGAAGCCAGCCATTTGCACCATGTCGTTATTGACCCTACAGGAAAATACGTCATCACTCCCGATCTCGGTGGTGATGTCTGCCGTGTGTGGTCTTTTGACAAGGACAAGATTGCTCCCATCGCGGAAATAGGCTCTCTCAAGGCCCCTGCTGGAGCTGGTCCGCGACACGGCTTCTTCAAAGTCATGAAGAGCGGAGAGACCTTTTTCATCTTCAACGGTGAACTTGACCAGAAGGTTTACTCTTACCGTGTCAAGTATACTCGCACCGGTCTTTCGTTTACCAAGGTTTTTGAGATTACTTCTTTGAATGAGAAGTTTCCTCCCAACACTGCTCCTATCAGCGAGATCGCCATGAGCGTGAGTCCCCCCTTCCCCACCAATAGTGTCAACAGATACTAATCTTATTCAGCCTGATGGACGATTCGTCGTAGTCTCAAACCGCGAAAAGTCATTCGCCACATCCATCGAAGCGCGATCTGGCCCTTCGGATACCCTAACCACATTCCTCATTAACGATGATGGCACTCTCAAGCCCGTGCAGGCAGCTCCTTCCGGTGGTTACCTGCCTCGTCAGTTCTCCTTCAACAAGGCCGGTGATAAGATTGCTGTTGGACACCAGGTTAACCAAACTGTTGTTATCTGGAAGCGTGATGTTCAGAGTGGTAAGATTGTTACTGAGGCGGAGGGTGGAAAGTTGGCGCAGGTGCAGCTTACAGGACAGGTTGTTGCTACTGTCTGGGATGAGTAAATGTTCCCGTGATAGGATCGTCAGGTTCTTCATTCTCATTCAATTACATTGTTTGCTCTCAGATGAGCCGTATTTATTCAAGCAATTTCAGCTGTATTATTCTTCAAGAACGACCTATTAAATCACTGCTGTTCTGATATAACCATACACTCATCATAGTGACAACACCAACAAGAGCCGAACAGACTAAGGCCTCCACAAGAATCCAGGATGCTTCCAATCCATATCCCGAATCTCTTCAACACTATGTCCCGCCAAAGCCTGGCTAACATCAATCCTCTCTCTCCTCTTGTTACTCCACTTCATGTACACATGCAAAACAATAGTAAGAAGGAAGATGGACGAACAAGACGCAAGGTTGAGACCATTTCCGATGGGATAATTGGGTCCATCGAAGGGTAGGAAACACCATGTGGAGATCAACCCTCCAATGTTACCCAACATGACATTGAAACCGATACCCGATGCTCGAGCTGTGTCGGTTACAAGGTTGGCTGAGACTTGAGCGTTGGAGAGAGCGCCGTTAGCAAAGGTTCCTGCGCAGATGAGGAATGTTCCTGCGTAGCGGACATAGGCTGGAAGAGTTAGTCAAGGTACCCAAGAGAATGATTGGGGTACTTACGGTTTGTCGTGGCGAGGAACATGATGTAACCTGTAATGACAGGAAGCTGCGACATGTTAATGAAGATGTTGCGACGATCGATGACAGTTGAGAAGAAACTCATAGCAACAGTGCAGAAAGTTCCAACGATGTAAGGAGGTACCGTTCGCAGCTGCTGCTGAACAACCGACGCGTCGGGATAAATGGTTCTGACGATGGTGGGCGCGAAGAAGGCAAGACCCTGCACCGTAATGTTTGTGAACAGGAAGATGACTGCAGTGCCGAGCGTGACAGGGGAGAAGATACCCCGGCGGGCCAACTTCCACGAGAACTTCTCCAGGACTTCTGTAACACCGACTCGCTCTGACTTGATACGTGCAATTGCAAGGTCTTTCTCCTCCTGCGTCAACCATCGTGCAGTACTGGGTCGATCAGTCATGGTGAAGAACCCAATGAGAGCCAGACCAATACTAGCGATACCCTCAATAGCAAAGATCATTCTCCATCTTGTCAACGAACCAACAGAGTCAAGCTTGAGAATTCCAGAGGCTAACAAACCACCGAAGGCTCCGCCGAATGAACCCATAGCGACGTAGATAGCAAGTCGGAAAGCAAGTTCGCCACGACGGTACCACCGGCTGAGATAGTATGCAATGCCGGGAAGCATACCAGCTTCGAAGATTCCGAGGATGAAGCGGACGGCGCATGCTTCGCCCATTGTGTTAACGAATGCGGTGCCGAGGGAGGCGACGCCGAAGCAGACTGCTGTGCCGGGGATGAACCAGCCGGGACCCATCCATTTGCACAGCATATTCGCGGGGAGTTCGAAGACGATGTAGGACTGTTGTAAAAGAAATTAGCTGGTGGATAGAATGTGGATGGAGATGGATGCTTACGATGTAAAAGACTGTCAATAGCAGGTTAAAGTCATAACCTTTCAGACCGAGATCTGCTTCAAGGCCGGCCAATCTTGCATTTCCAATGTTGGCTCTATCGACGAAACACATCAAGTATAAGATGGTAACTGTCGGCATGACATACCAATCGATCTTGCGACGAAGTTTCTTCTCGGCTTCTGCGTCAAAGGTAGCGATCGGGTTTCCATGTCTAAAAAGGTTCAGTCAAACTTCGACTCATCCGTAGAATGTGATACTTACTCATCAGTGGCCAAGTGCCCTCTCGCAGCAGCATCATGAGCATCAGCATGTTCAAACTGCTCCCCCTTGCCAATCTCCTTTTCAAAATCAGATCCTTTGATAGTCATTTTGAACGATGCAAGAATAGGGCTGAACGAAAAGGAGAACTGCATCCGGGGGTGGTATTTAAGATAAAGAAAGCTGCCACGAATCACAGAGCTGCCCAGATGCCAAGATTGAGGGGGTAGATAGTGCGTCGGGTGACGGGTTGAAGGATGTCGGGTACGGGGTTTGTTGGACGAATGTGGTAAGGAGGAAGACGCATCAGGGAGACGCACAGGGGTCTAGGTCTCGGGAAGCAGCTAATTAGATGTCTCTGATAACAAAGATCCGGGGGAGGATCTGGGGTTGGATCTGGGGAACTGGAGCTTATTCTGTTGAGCGGTTTTGGTATTGAGGATGTTATTTCCGATTGGAAATCATCAAGACTGAAGCATAAAAGTGAACTGACGCCCTACTAGGGCACTGTCTCTTTTGAAACCTTTCAATTACTGCTTGACTTCCAATATTTCATCTACATATCATCAAGGTTCAATATTTACATTACGCCCATGTCAATGTCAGCAATCCTTCGGGATCATATCTTGTCGGAAGCCCCCAGCTGACAAGTCCCAGTCTATTGGAAAACTAACTTGGGCTGTCTTGGCAGCTGAGGTGTCTGAACCTGTCCCTGTTCCGACAGTCTGGACTCTGTCTGTGGCATATTCCTGACTCGCAATTCAGTTACCAGTTACCCCATATCCAGACTGTCGGGTGGCGCTCTGACCTCTGGCTTAATGAGATACGGCGAACAGATACTGGGGTTTAGTTCTCGGTGTATTAATTTTCCGCTCCAATTCTTCAAACCCTCTTCAAGTACATCAATATTCAGGCAACATACAAGTTGCCATAATACTCCAGAACGAAATCAGATGGGGCCATGGGAAATTTCAAAAACTCGCGACACTTATTTCGGGCCCACGAGATGTTGTTTGAAGCAATCTGAAGCAGCTTTCCCCAGGTTCTGTACCCCGCAACGAGACCAACTCCGAACACCGACGCGACACCGACTTTAACATCTATCCTTTTCTTGATCACCAAAGTCCACGCCAGGATGCATAGAGTCGCGATACAACGCGATAAATGGACTTGATCTTGTGTAGTTTATACTCTAAACGCGTCGCAAGCTGTTTTACCCGGCTGTCTCTTGATATGCTGTGATTTGCCCACTTAACGCGCTCAAGATTAATGCCGACGCGTTGGTACGCATATTAAAGGTTGATGGACGAACAGAAAAGTACTCACAATCGCAATAACTGGCTTGGGTTTACTGATTTCCAACAGAGTGTAAGTGCGTAGATCAATGGAAATTTATGAAGATGGAAGATGGGTCAGTTGTTCTGGTGCAGCGCGATTCCATACCAAGAACCCGTGGATTTTCCCATCCTCGAACGGACGCGATTTCTAAATCTGTGTACCTGCATTTTCTTCAAAAGTTTTTGCAACAAAATTCGCGTAAGTTGGGCAATATCTGGACGCCGGCAAACATCGAACTTTTGTGACGCGATGTCCAACCTCCATCCTGACAATTAACTTGTTGTCCTGACAAGCGATGAATGCCAGTAAAGTTCTCGGTACAGATACCGACCAATACAATCGCCACAGGTGTTACTAGAATGTTAAAGATACTAATTGTTCTAGGCTTTTCCCAATGCCGTACGATCACTTCTACCTGGTGAAGAGGCTCCAATCTGTAATCTATTCGAAAACTCCAGGGTAGTCTCCATCCCAGCGACGCGATAAATGAAGTCAAAATTCGAACAATGAGGCTCAAATCTCTTCCAGTCATTCGCCCAGCTAATCTCACTAATCTCCCAGAACCATGTTCCAGGCCCGTATCATCGGGACGTTATTTTCGTGATCCACTGAGCTTGAACACACGACAGCTAAAAATTTAAAAATTTGCACGCGGGGCCCCAGGATCGCGGTTAGTTCAGGGCTAACCTGGTGAGCGTCGCCTAAGATCCCCCTTTTTGGGTAAGAGATGACTAAAGAATCCACTTGACCACGCGACGGTCTGAGCTGCCCAGACTTTGGAGATGAAAAAGTCATGCAATTGAAGCTATCTCGTGTTTTTTTCTTAGACGGAAGATTTAGTCGCTTTACGAGTATAACTTGTGACTGATTGTTGTCACGAGAAGCATGGTTGTTGAGCTTGAGAGATGGCGAACCAAGTCAAGAGCAGGCAATTATACCATGCCATTGAAGATTTTGATGCCTTTGAAATGTTAGTCAATAGCACAAGGTGCCCGAACAAACTCGATATTAAATCTAACCCTTTAGCACTCGTCATGATATCCATACTCTCCAGAGTCTAGTGAGGCTCTACAGCGTCTTGCGGCTAAGCGGGTATTTTAGGGGGTGGTCAGACAACATTCCCACACTAAACCTAATTAAGGGGTCATAGGCTACTCTTCTCTGCCGAACCTGTCTTGCCTGTTCATCGCAACCCCAGAAAATAGGATCCATAAACCCAAGTCCAAGTTTCGCCATGGGGTAGAAATGTTTAAAAGACTCGTCTGCTCCATACCCCAGATTTTCATCACCTCTCCACACGCTTCATCTTTCCTCTTATCTTTTGCTATCTTGATTTTGACATAATCAAGAACTTGTCTTTGGCAATGTCGACCTCGGAGGGACATTACACTATGGAGTCTCAGACTGGTGCTCCCAAAAAGACCATCTGGCAGTCTATTCGTGAGAATCCAAAGATTATCTTTATTGCATTCTTTGCATCGTGAGTACTCTCTCTACTTTCATTATCTAGATACTGGGTACTGACCTTTTAGACTTGGTGGTTTTGAATATGGTTACCAACAAGGTGTTCTGGGTCAATCCCTCGTAATGACCCGCTTCACCCAAAACTTCCCCTCAGTAGTCCAATCATCTTCTGCGACAGGTTGGCTCACATCCATCCTCCAACTCGGCGGTATTCTCGGTTCTCTATCAGCTGGTGTCTCCAGCGAAATCATTTCGCGAAAGTACACCATGTTCATCGCCTGCTGCTGGGTTGTTCTCGGATCTTATCTCTACGTTGGTGCCACCGCTGGAAACCCTTCTCTACTTTACGCTGGTCGATTCTTGACTGGTGTTGGTGTCGGTCTTTTCAGTGGTGTTGGACCTCTTTACAATGCTGAGCTTTCATCAACTGAGATGCGAGGATTCCTTGTTTCGTTTTACCAACTCGCTACGATTCTTGGAATCATGCTTTCTTTCTGGGTTGGTTACGGATGTAACTACATCGGTGGAACAGGCGATGGACAATCTGACCTCGCTTGGCGACTCCCCTCTATCATCCAGGGTATTCCCGCTGCTATTCTCGCCGTCGGTATCTGGTTCATGCCCTTTTCTCCCCGCTGGCTCGTCAAGGTCGGTCGCGACGAGGAGGCCAAGTCCACACTTGCATGGATGCGCAAGCTCCCCATCGACTCTGACCAAGTCCAAGTCGAATACCTCGAGATCAAGGCTGAGGCCGTCTTTGAACAAAAGGTTTTCGCCCGCGATTTCCCTCATCTTGCTGAGAAGGGCAAGAGCAAGTTCAGACAGGAGATTGCTCAGTATGTTACCTGCTTCCGATCCATGGACAACCTTAAGCGAGTTTGCACTGCTTGGTTGATCATGTTCTTCCAGCAGTGGTCTGGTATTGATGCCATTATCTACTACGCTTCCAACGTCTTTATCAGCCTGGGTCTTACTGGTGGAACTATTGCTCTGCTCGCTACTGGTGTTACTGGTGTTGTTTTCCTCATCAGCACTATCCCCGCTATGTTGATCATTGATCGTGTTGGTCGCAAGCCTATGCTTCAAGTTGGATCTATTGTTATGGGCGCCAGTATGATTACCGTCGGTATCATCGTCGCCAAGTTCCGCCACGACTGGCCTTCTCACGTCGCCGCTGGTTGGACTGCCGTTGCTCTCATCTGGGTTTACATCGCTGGTTTCGGTGCCACATGGGGTCCCGTCTCCTGGACTCTGATCTCCGAGATCTTCCCTCTCTCCATCCGAGCCAAGGGTGCCTCCATCGGTGCTTCCAGCAACTGGGTCAACAACTTCGCCATCGCCTTCTTCGTTCCTCCCATGCTCGAGGCCTGGGAGTGGGGAACTTACATCTTCTTTGCCGTGTTCCTCTTCGTTGGTATTCTCTGGGTCTGGTTTTATCTTCCTGAGACCAAGAATGCTTCTCTCGAGGATATGGACCGTGTTTTCAAGAGCCGTGCTGGAGAGCAGGATGCTATTCTGCTTCAGGAGGCTCAGGCTGAGGTTGGCCTTCTTGCTGCTTCTTCTGGACGAAAGTCTATGGAGAAGGGTGGTGAGAAGCACGTTGAGGAGTTGTAATCGATTGTATGAAATATGTCGGAGGAAATATGTCGTTTAGTATACGAATAATGTTAGGACAATGAATCAATACCCTTTTAAGTCTAACATCTTGATGATCTCGGAGAAATGCCGTTGATGTTCATGTGTTGATTGAGCCAGTGACATTCTCGTGCTATTGAGTGTATGTGTTCTTCTGGAAACAGCTGAGAAGACTGTAAGCTGTGCGGCTGAGGCTATCCAGCCAATGATAAAATCTCCTTCAATTCCGAAACCTTGTATTGACATTACGTTGTGGTTTCAATCTTGTTATCAAGTGGTTACATATATATGATCGGACTACATCATTTCATCTCTATTCCAGCGTTTGCATCTGCTCTTCGACGCGATCTGATGACTCAATCATACAATATTCAGTTTAAATCTTGCTCAGAATGAATAGCGCTCAAGTTTTGTTAATTCGTGACATACAAGAGAATCGTTTCAATCGAGCCGAAGCATCAAAACTCAACCTTGAACTACATCAACAGAAATAACAATCATCCCCATGTCGAATATTGCCACCAAATTTCAACTGGTGATGTTTTCATTGCGGGGTATTTAGAGTGCTGATGTGATGGCCCAGTCTTCTGGGGCAACGTTACTCCAATTTAGTTAAACAAGGAAAATCCTGCCGGGGTATCGACTACCGAGTCATGATCTTCGACATTGGTCGCCTAAAGCCCTCGCATTAGGTCTAGTCTCTTCCCCCAACCTTCCCCGGAAAATTCTTATGATTGGACAATTACCGGGGTACCGGGGATCACCGGATGCTGCAAATTTGCTCTGTTTCATTTCTCGGGGAAGAAGAGGAGGCTACGGTTCCTGTTTTGGATGTTTCTGCCTTGATACAACCTTCAACTGCAAAGCTATCTCGATGTAGTAGAGAAACAGTCCATCTCTGCCTGTCTGCCCCACAATGTCATTCTTCCCACCAGAAGACTTCTCTCTAGACCCACGCTTCATCGAACTCCAAGAAGAGCTCCGATCAGTCCTCTTCGCCGGCCTCTCCGCTTTATCACCCAGTGCATCAGTCACACCCGAGGCCGAAACAGCACCCACTCAAACCCTCGACTTTTCCAACGTCAGCATCAACATTCCTCACGATAGATTAATATGCTATCTCCAAAACTGGGTCACAGAATGTGCGCCTTACTTGGACAAGTTTGATGAGGATAAGCATTTTCAGATTCATGTTCCGCTTATGGCGCAGAAGAGTCCGGCCTTGTTATATGCTATGCTTGCGTTTTCTTCGAGACAGATGGAGAGACGGGGGTTGACGCAAGAGGGGTGTGATAGTCTTGAGTTGTATCAGGAGAGTATTAGGTTGTTGAGTCCTGGTTTACAAGCGAAAGATCCGAATATGTTGGTTACAGCTTGTATTCTTGCTGTCTTCGAGCTGATGTCTGGTGGTTCTAAGAACTGGAAACGACACGTTGAAGGATGTGCTTCATTGTTCGAGTTCTTTGGCGTCGATGGTTTCTCTGGTGGTTTACCACAAGCAGTATTCTGGTGCTATGCGAGAATGGAGTTGTGTGGTGCTATAATCTCAGATGGAACCGAAACCACAGTTTTACCTCTTTCAAAATGGGCTCCTTCACCACCGGAATCATTGGTTTCTTCTGAGCAGATCGAGAGATATGTACGGGACATGTTTCACGAGAGAAGTCGCGAATGTCCAGATATGCAAGCCAACTGGGCTATATATCTATGTACAAAAGTCTCCGATCTTAGATTTCGCAGGACACAAAGTTTAGAACTTGGCCGAACGGATGTTCACGACGACAGGCCATTCTCAGAACAATGGCAGCAGCTCTGGAATGAGTTGCAATATTGGCTTGATGAGCGTCCTCCGACAATGAAGCCAATAAGTATGGTTGAAGCAGGCGACAAACAGATCTTCCCAGCTATGCTCTTCCCACACTGGGCTGCCATCTCAAGCAATCAGATATATCACACTGCATGTATCCTCATGCTAGAAATGCGGAATCTGGGCCACGAACTTGATTCTCAGTGTCTGGCATTATGGCATGCACGGCAAGTCTGTGGTATCTCATGTGCTAACCTTCACCCGGGCAGCCTGGTGAATTCCATCCAACCTCTTTATATAGCTGGAAAACTGTTTTCACATGTAAATGAGAGGAAACAGATAGCGAGACTGCTGAAGTCGATTGATCGGACGACTGGGTGGGGTGCGCTGTGGAGGTTGACGGATCTTGAGGCTGAATGGGGTTATGATGCTGGGGCGATTCTCAAGACCTTATAGGTTAATATGCAGTTACAATACTAGATAAATAAGCTACGTAGATCCATGCAAGACTTATGTAGTGTAGAGTGCTTGTCTTGGCAGGCAGGAGGCTCTGCAAACCGTAGCCACCGTCGCCTAAGACACCCCTTCAAGGAATAGCGTGTTCTGTCCTGGTGGAGCACGTCCGACTCCCAGCAGGACTTATATACTCTTCTGGTGCTAATGAAAGGCGGTCGAGTGTAGTTACTACTGCTATGAACAAGTTGCCCACCATGTCTTCACCAAAGCCCGTCATCAGCGTCCTAGGCTCCCTCAACATTGATCTCGTCTCATATGTCCCCCATCATCCCCTCCCAGGCGAGACCATAACATCCAGTCAATTCAATGTCTTCCCGGGCGGAAAAGGTGCCAACCAAGCTGTCGCTTGCGCGAAGCTCTCCCGAACATCTGACTTCAAGGACTCGAGCGTCGATGTGGTGATGATCGGTGCCATCGGCGCGGATGCTTACGGCACCACGCTCCTGGATAGTCTCAAGTCATACGACGTGGGGACTGATTCGATCATCGTGAATAAAGATGGCCAGAGCGGTATTGCTATGATTATCGTCGATGAGCCTACGGGTCAAAATCGGATTATCTTATCGCCTGGAGCAAACAATTCTTTGAAGCCGGCTCAATTTAAGGAAATACCGGGACCGACACCTGCTTTGCTCATTATGCAGCTTGAAATCCCACTTGAGACTGTTATTCAAGCTTTTGAAGCGGCCAAGGCTATGGGTACACCTGTCCTTCTCAACCCTGCGCCGGCTCAGGCGCTGCCTGAGGAGATTTATCAAGGGCTGGCACATCTTATTCTGAACGAGACAGAAGCAGCTCTCTTGTCGAACAAGGATGAGTCCGAATTTGAGAGCACTGCTGTGGTGGAGCAAGCTGCGGCTGACTTCCTTGCCAAGGGCGTTCGCAACGTGGTTATCACGCTAGGAGGAAGAGGAGCTTACTACGCCAATGACACTGGTGCCAAGGGTCTTATTCCCGCTCAGAAAGTCAACGTCGTCGATACAACAGCTGCTGGAGACACATTCATCGGCTCGTACGCAGTGGAAGTGGCACTGTCCGAGACATTCGACATTGAAAAGGCTGTCCGGTCAGGAATTCGCGCTTCATCATATACAGTCGCAAGAAGAGGAGCACAAGTATCCATTCCATGGAAGAACGAATTAGAATAATATTTATACGAAGAATAAAGTTACAGTTAATTATGAACGTACTCCACACCTCAATGCTGAGTTCTAGGCCATGTCAGGAATGAAGATTAGTGGGTGCATTGGAATGTCGCGACGAAGACCAGAACTGCTGCAGATCCGCAATTTCCCTTTGCAGAGGAATTTTAGTAGCGTCCCCAATCCTTTGAAAACACGAGAGCAGCGCTTCTTGCTGCGAAGGGTATGTCATGTCTCTCGCTATACGAACAACGGTAGCTACCACGACAGGATCCCATTGGTCAGGGAAATTATTCCACAGCGCCAGTTTTGCGAGTTTTTGCGCGTGCCAGCTCTTTGATACGAGGCGATGGGGCGTGGATGATAATTTGACGAGACGGGGTTTGTAAGATAGTAAAATGAGGGCGGAGTAGTGGACTGTGAGATTTGCTTGGACTGCGATCGCACTGGAGTACACGTCTGCTGTGAAGGGGGTGTTGGTGTGGGTGTCTACTTCGGGGCTTTCGAGGAGGGGGACCATGTCTGGGGGACGATCGCGGAACCACTGGACGCATCGCGCCCATAGGTTGGACCAGGTTGCCCATACTAATGAGCTGGGTTCTTGTGTGGGTGATTGAACGGTGGAGATGCCGTTGAGGAGAGGAATGACTTTGTTGTGGATAAGTTGGCAGCATGCTGTAAGGTGCACGAGACATGTATCGTAAATCTGGCATGGAGACATGTTGGTGCCTAGGAGGGGCTCGTCCATCAGGGAGAGGGACGACTGTGAAATGGATGATCTTGACGCTATGATGGAAGCAGCGAGCTCTGATAACTCAGTCAGCTCACACCATATACTATATCGTGAGAAAGAACTTACCAGCTTTGAAGTGAAATCGATTAAGAGTCTTGAGAGGCTCCTCCTGATTCTCAAAAAATTGATATCGATCCCCTCGATCAGAATGAAAACCCACCCACTCAGAAGGCGAAGTATAAAAGAAATTCCCCAACGCAAGCAGCGAGCGTCCCACATCAGCCGTAAACCCATTCTCCAACGACAACCGATGCTGAAGATGCTGCACCAAATGAAAATCTCCCTCTGAAGTAGTCGAGCTTCTACTTCGCCTCATAGCAACCCAAACAATGACGTCCATGATAACACTCTTCTCAGCTGCCAATGTCATGATTTTCGGACCAAAGGTGGAGCGTGGAGCATTGGAGTCTAGCCAGGGTGCTATTTGATAGCGGAAGCGGAGCATGGCTGTTTGACGTTCTGAGGAGCTTTGTTCGGATAGGACTGTTTCGTTCCAGCGGGCCGGTGTGGGGATTTGGTTGCCTTCATTGTTGGGTTGGTGAGTCGTTGGAGCTGCTGGATTTGAGGTGTTGGTTGGAGCATTTTGAGTAGACTCGACCCTATCGCTTCGTACTATGCTTTGGGCAGATTCGACTCTTTCACTTCGTACTATGCTGGGCAAGGGATCATCTAGCCCCGGCTCAAGAGTTGAAGGACTGTCGTCGATAAAAGATAGAAGACTATCATTCATTGGCTTTTTGACCTGTGTCAGTAAACAGGCATCCAGAGGTAATTGTAACTCACCATCAAAGTATCATCCTCATCAGCCGTATCCTCACTCACGCGCTCATCCCTGCGCAACGATGATCGAACGCCAGGGACAAAGGTCCACTCTTTGAACTCGCATGTTACATTTCTCCCCTGGCAGCTTCCACACTGGGGTCTTTGTTCGTCACCTAAAACACATTAGACGGGGCGGTCGAAGAGGAAAAGGGCTGGTTACATTTCCTACGACGTCTTCGACATGGTATGCAACCTGTGCGGGACCGTCTTTTGTTATCGGGTATTCGCCTGATTACTGGCATCGCGATAAGAGGTATGTCATTGTGAGGAATGGGATCTTGAGAAAAAGAGGAGTCTGGAAGGCGGTGTGAGCTGGCAGATCAACTTCAAGGCCATCATTTACAGAATCAGATTGTTTTATCTATGTGCTAGGGGAGCTGCAGTTCAAAGAAGATGGCTACCATATTATATTGCGCTCAATTACTCTAGAGGTATGTCGAGACGATTGCGCATTTGTGTACATGACAATTTCCTCAATCAAGGTCCATGAATCAGAGGATGGTGTTTATCGATAAGCAATATAGTCTAAGCCAAATGAGGATACCTGGACATTGGTCGCTGTGGCTTATTACCGAGAAGCAAACGTCATGTCCTGCGTCTTACCCTGAACTGCTTGGATAAAGATCCAATAGGATCTCTATCCAAGAGCTACATGCGATACACGGAGTCATCTTGGTTTCAAAACATAATCTAGAAGTAACAGGACTTTATTTCCTTGAATTGGAATCCATGCTTGTTGTTTGTAAGCTGATTTCCAAACATTGGGAGTTTTTATGACCAAACTACCCGAGCTTGTCGTATCACAAAGGCAAAATATGTGAGGCTAACAACACCACAGTTACATTTCACCAAAACCAAGGAGACCCACCGATGATTTACCACAATCGGTTTAGGTATGGCTGAAGATCTCGCTCCCATCGATAAACATCAATTTTATCCTGTCATTTAGAACGTCGCTACCAATCAGTGGCACAATGGGTAAGCTGAACGAAAGCATGAATTTACCATCTTTTCCTGCCAATTACTGAGAACGCTCCTCAGCTCAACGCTGAGACCGAGAGACTCGCGAGAAACCTTCAAAGCAGTCTCAAACGTGGCGTTGATTGCTATCTAGGTTTCAACAATATGCAGCCTCTCGGCTAACTTGTGATCTAAATGGATGCTGTTGCTCCTGTTGCCATGCATCGATCGACAGGGCACCGGAGGCGGCCGACCAGTCAACCTTTGTCGCCGATCGGAGAGCCGCTTGATAAAGCCGGAGTCAATATTCGGGCTACCAGGGCTGAATACAGCGAAGTGATTAGACATAAGCATAAGCTTTTCGTACTATCACGGACCAAAGGACTACCACGGTCCCGCTCATAAGCCCGATGGCCATAGCTTCACAAGTTCCAGGCTTAAAAGTGCTGTGCAGCAGTTGTGGAGAGCTGAACGACGGGTTCATCTGAAGGTTTAATAAGCGACCCTCAAGGCCAATCTAGACAACGGTGGGTCGTTCAACCGGGACAAGATGCCATATTGCCAAGGATATGCCAAACTCTCATTGCGGGTGAGTTGATTGCTACCCCGGAAAATGGGAATTGCCAAGAAAACGGCACGGGGAACCCCTTCTTGGCCAGAGCGATCTACATTCAGCCGCAAGAATGATAAAGCACATCCCACGTTTCGTACATGTAGGCTTCTGCCTTACCGGAGAACTTAGATAGCATGCTACTGTAGTCTTGCATGATCGGGACCGAAGTTGAGAAAACTCAATTGAATGATGTGACTCAACCAAAGCCTTAGCGAGCTCATTTCCCCGAAAACAACAAAGCTATCAACATCTGGAGCTATGGCCACATGGCCCAGGCTCAAGCCTCGACGGGCAAGACGATTCTTTGGGTAAGTGATACTTTGTTGAGAGTAAGAAGAGACACTGCTAAGTAATCTAGATCTCCAGACTAACCGGAGCGGGCGAGAAAACGCCAGCCGTGGAGTCAAAAGGCTTTAGACTAAATTGAGTCAAATTCTTAGCAGAACAGGGAAGCGATCGTCCGGGCACTGCGTCAGGAATGCAAACAAAAGTTAGTTGGCAGGTCTTCCCGTACTTGGCAGCGGGTAGGCCCGTTTTTCACAACCGAAATGGAATAGTATGGGACTATTTGGTAGTTTTGGTTTAGCCACCCGAGCGATCTCGACCAAGCCTGGTAAGAGTGAGAGAGCGAGACCACGCGAGATTCCACAAGCCATGAACTCTCTGCCTTCGGGGTTTGTTGGCGAGAGCATTGATGGCTTATGAACGGTAATAACGGTTGAATGAGGATGACACTTGATGTAAACAATGGCGACAATCAATCAATTGATCAAGGCAACATGCATGCCATAATGATACGGTATCATTGATACACAGCTTTCCACTCTCAATTGATGACGGCTCACGGATATAGCAAGGCCCAAAGCGATAAAAGAAGCATCCAGACTTGACTGACAGCTGCCACATGTCTACCATGTGCGTTTTGGCCTTCTCCAGTAAGTCTGAAATTGAGTTCGATAGAAGCGAGCTGTCCCCAGACCCTGGGACGAGACTAGACCAAACATTGACTTTTTCAGCAGTATCTCGACCCAATAAACTTTGTAACTGAATGAAAACGGAAACTCATGAGTCGATCAGTCGACGAACACCAGGAACACTTCAATATATAAGTCTTGAAGAATTGAACTTCAAAATACTTTTCGAATCACTCTCATCCTCATCACAAACTACATTCTAGTAGTATCTCATCCTCCTCTTCCTTCAAGATGCATTTCATCAAGATTGCACTCCTTGGCGCTTCCATCGCCGCGGTTAACGCAGCGGCTTTGCCTGCCGAGGATTCCATCTGCCAATTCCCTGGCGGTGTTCAAGCTTGCGAGGCTCATGTAAGCAACACTCCCTCATTCGCTATACAGCAATTAACCATCAAGCAGTGTGTTGAGCGGGATAGTTCTTTCCACTCTTGCGATTCGTAAGTACTTCGCTATTCAGTGCTTTGGGCTACGATTGACATTCACTAGTGATTGCAAGTGTTCGACTTCTTACGCTAACGCGTTGAGACGCCTTCTCAAGAGGAAGACTACCACCACACCTGCAGCTGCCAAGGCCACCAAGAAGCCTACTGCTGTAAAGCCTACCACCGCAAAACCCACCACAGGAAAGTCAGCTACTGCGAAGCCCACTACTGGCAAGACTACCACTGGCAAGCCAACCACTGGTAAGACGACTACTGGCAAGCCCACTACTGGTAAGCCCACTACTGGCAAGCCCACTACTGGTAAGACTACTACTGGCAAGCCCACTACTGGTAAGACTACCACTGGCAAGCCCACCACTGGTAAGACGACTACTGGTAAGACGACTACTGGCAAGCCCACTACTGGCAAGCCCACTACTGGCAAGACTACCACTGGCAAGCCCACCACTGGCAAGCCTACCACTGTTAAGCCCACTACTGGAAAGCCCACTACTGGAAAGCCCACTACCACTACTCCCACCACTGGCAAGGGTACTACTTCCCCCAAGCCTATTACCACCCCTACCCCTACCACCCAGAAGACCACAGGCTCTACAACCAGTACTCCAGCCAAGGGAAACACCAGTACTCCTAAGGCTGGTACCACTTCCACTACCTCATCCACCAAGACGACTTCCACCCCAACGACCTCGTCTAAGCCTACTTCCACAACTACACCCTCATCTCAGAAGCCTACCACCACTCCCTCAACCACATCTACCAAGCCCTCCACTACCTTGACTACCTTGACCAAGCCTTCAACTACTGCTCCCAAGCCAGCTGAACAGACTACTACTTCCAAGGTTGAGGATGCTAAGACTACTACAACTGCTGCGGCCCCCGTTGCAGAGTCCCCAAAGGGTGGTGATGATACCGAGTCCAGTGTCAAGCCTGGTACGGAGCCTGTTGTTACTTCCAAGCCTGATGATGGCGATGATGATGGACACACCGCAACTGGCTCTGATGAGTCTACTGCTACAGACTCTAACGAGGAGCCAACTGAGACTTCCACTGATGGTGATGAGTCTACTGAGGGCGCTACTGGTGGTAATGGCGAGCCTACTGGTACTCCTGGTGACGACGACGAGGAAACCACCACTGAGAAGTCTGTCGACCAGCCCACTAATACGGCTGATGATGAGCCTACCAAGGAGTCTTCTGCTTCTGAGGTCTTTGAGGAGCCCAACACCAAGGTTGTTGACGAGCCCAGTTCTACCGACTCTAGCAATGAGTCCACTGCCACTGACTCCGATGACCAGTCAACAGCTGTTGAGCCTGTTGATGAGCCCAGTTCTACCGACTCTAGCAATGAGTCTACTGCTACTGATTCTGACGAGCCAACTGCCACCGACTCTGACGAGCCAACCACCACCGACTCTGATGAGCCTACTGCCACCGACTCTAACAATGAGTCCACTGCCACCGACTCTGACGAGCCAACTGCCAGTGATTCTGATGAGCCAAGTACTACTGATTCTGACGAGCCTACCGCAACTGACTCTGATGATGAGTCAACTACCGTCGAGCCTGTCGATGAGCCTACTGCCACATCTGACGCTGGAGATGATGAGTCTACCGTTGCTCCTGAGCCTACAGCTACCTTCGAGGAGCCCAACACTAAGGTCGTCGAAGACCCCACCGACTCTTCCTCTGAACCTGCTGGTGAACCTA